>CM061142.1:220005521-220064350 GCA_030789695.1 Scilla litardierei | reverse complement strand
TTCATGTATGCTTGTTTTTCATGCATGTTAGTGTTCTTCGGGCCCCAAATAGTGAATATTTTGGGAGCCCTATTCCTATTGGGAGTATGCATAAGTTGTTGATTTCTACGTGATGCATGTCGTGGATAGGCATATGGCACATGATGAAATGGTGCATGAAGATAATTGTTCATATGATGGTGTGGATGAACATATGTATGTGGAGGAACACGTGCGTGAGTGTGTCTCACATGGTGTGCACGTGCCCGTGGACGTGTAGCATAAAAATCATCGTAATTGTGAACCGGTGGAGTAGGATGTGTGTTCCTACGTGGCATAGTATTGGTGTACATATAAGCATGACCCTTCTTTGGAGGTCCACCCAAAGTGGGTTTCTTTCCAAATGGGGATGTGTACGAGGTGGAAGCGCCATTGGTAGATGAACTACCAATGTGGTGTTTGCCCCCACTCGTTGAGGCATCAGAAGTTGGCCTAACAAAGGTGGTAGACGATTTGGATGAATTTCCCATCTTATACCCCAAGCCAATGTGGTGATTGGCCGGAAGTAAGTCATTTATGATATTATCCAAATGGTCCTTACCTTTATTGAATTTATTAATCCGGCCTAATGTGGACTCATACTTCTCGGTGAGAGAAAGTATAAAAGCATCCAAAGTGGACACTTGCGATGTGAGTACACAAACATGAGACTTGAGATTCTCATTCTCAATACTCAAAGTTGAGTTTCGAGAAATCAAATCCGCCATCTCGCGTTCATCCGATTCCTCAATATGAACATGCTCAAGTTGAGATTTGAGATTTACAATCTCATTTCTCAAGCCTTCAACTACGGTGTCGTTGATGATGATGATAGGTTTAGGCGAGATTTGGAGACTAGTTACCTCATCTTTAGTCTTAGTATATATATTAACCAATTTAGAATACTTAGACCATATTTGCTCATTAGCTAATCTAAGGTCTTCCATAGTTACCTCATCGCCTTCATCATCGCTATCATCGGAGGAAGACTCTTGATCATGTTCCTCTCTAGCCATGAAGCACATGTGTGCTTACTCCACTTGTTCATCATCCGACTCTCCAATTGAGGAGTCCTCGTCGGAGTCGGTGAATGTGCCGATAAGCCCTTTCTTGTACCCTTTCTTGTACTTCTTTGACTTGTCGAACTTTGGCGCCTTCCATTTCTCCTTTTGCTTGTTTTGAGGACAATCCGCTTTCATGTGTCCTGGCTTGTTGCATTTAAAGCACAAAGGAGCGGAGGCGTTAGTAGAGCTAAATTTTGATTTATTCTTGAAATTACCTTTCCGGAAGAATCGGTTGAACTTCTTTGCCATGAGGGCAAGAGATTCAATGTCCAACTCGTCTTCCGATTCTTCATCATCGGTAGAAGTAGATGGAGCGGCCTTGAATGCAATCGCCTTTTTCTTTGGCTCGTCTTGCTTCAAGTATGACTTCATCTTGTCTTGCATCTTTATCTTGCTATCCTTGCATACCTCATAAGACATCAAGGTACCCATTTGTTGAACAACGGTATATTTATTCATATCATTATCTTCCTCGATGGCGAACGTACGCTTCTCCCAACAAGAAGGAAGTCCATCAATGATCTTTGCGACTTTCTCCTTTTGGGTGTAGGTCTTTCCAAGAGCCTCCAATTCGTTGGTAATGTCAACGAAGCGAGTATAGTACTCCTTCATCTTCTCATCCTGTTGCATATGAAATAACTCGTAATCTTTATTAACAACGGTGAGTTTGGAGTCTCTTACCCTACTCGTTCCTTCATGCAAGATGAGGAGTGAGTTCCAGATCTGATATGCACTATTATATGTGCATATCTTGTTGAAGTCTTCGGGCTCCAAAGCGCATTGCAAGGCATTCATTGCCTTGGCATTGGTTACCTCCGCGGCGATCTCCGCAGTAGTCCACTTCGCGAAATTTTCTTCGGCGGGCTCGACATACTCCGTCATCGTGGCTCTCCATAGTGAAGTACTCCGGAGGAACGTTTCCATCAGGCATTTCCAGTACCCGTAATTGGTACCGTGAAGAAGGAAGGCCTAGTTGAGGAGTCTCCTTCCATCACCGAAGAAGCTCCTTCACGGTTCCTGAAGGTGCTATAATCTGAAGGTGGACGAACGGTCTTGTTGTCGTTGGTAGACATAGCTATGAACTTGGCTCTGATACCAAATGTAATGCCCTGATAGCTACTGCACAAGTACTAGAGGGCGGGGGGGATAGTACTTTAAAATAATCAAGAGTATAATTCCTAATTATCTTGCAAACTCAACCAACAATGCGGAAATGAAAATTGACAACAATAAAAGACAATCGCAAACAGACGATATAACGGGTTCAGATCCACCCAAATCTCCCCGACTTGTTCCCGGTGATCCTATGTCCCAAACACCCGGATCCCCTCCGGCTACTTGAGTTAGAAACCTCTAACTCAAATTTGCACTATGAAATTCTTGTAGAAAACCTCTACAAGATCAAATCATACACAAATGAAAATGTGACTCCCACAAACCGGGATCATAAACAACTCTCACAACCGAGAGTAATACTTATAATAGCAATGTAAATGAAATAAGAAATGCTTACCAATAAAATCTTATGCCTTGAGTAAACTTACGATTTTAGGTCAATGAGGATTTTGGAGGAGAAGAAGGCACCAAACCCTAGCTCCAAGAAGTTGACTAGCAATAGAAGCCTAGGGAGATGTTGGTGACCTAGAATAAAGCTCTTGGCTTGAATGGCTCACAATCAATGAGAATCTCTCTTTAGGAATAAGAGTGAGGAGAGATTCTTGTGAGAAATGAAAGCTTGGAAATGAGAAATAAATGCTTCTCTTTGATTCTCCAAACTTCAATTAATATCAGCCTTGAATGCTATGAAGAAGCATCTCAAGATTATATAGGATAGAGAAGAGAGAGAGAGAAAATTCGTGCATTTAATGCTCCAACGGATCTATTTCTGAAGCAGTCTATCAGTCTAAGAAGGATCACTGACCGACTAGATTCACAACTAGTCGGTCGGTTATTCAACATGGACCGACTAACAGCTTCACAACAAATATAGAAAGTTCAGGGAAACTAGTCGGTCGGTGAGTGTTCTTTGACCGACTAAGAGATGAAAAAGGTATAGGCTGAATTCAAAGACAGCTAGTCGGTTTAAGAACAAATTCCAACCGCACAACTAGTCGGTCGGTCGTTGTTCTTTGACCGACTAACTGTAAATAGTAAGTTAGGCTGAAAAATGAAAGCTTAACTAGTCGGTCTAAGAAGGATTCCTAACCGACTAGTTTGACAACTAGTCGGTCGGTGAACCTTCTTGGACCGACTAATTAATAAACAGTGTCTAGGCTGAATTGAGCAAGGAGATCTAGTCGGTTCAAGAAGGATTGCCGACTGACTAGATTGCCATCTAGTCGGTTGGTTCTTCTTCTTGAACCAACTAAAATGTACCAGAAGCCGCAAAATAAAGCGCGAAGCTTCGAAAAAGTTTGTATGGGCTTCTAAGATAATCCTAGCTCTAAGATATGAGTGTTATGAAGATAATCATGTAAGACCTACTCAAGGCTTAACATTCTACGAAAAGAAGCTAGACGACTATAAATAAAACTTGACGAACCGTCTTTAAAAGCTTCAATCCGAATCTCTTGACTTCAATAATGCTCCTAGAGGTTTAACTAAGCTTCAGGCACATGATCACGGGCTTTGAGAAGTCTTGAGATGTCCCTTTTGATGTTTATAGAATTTTGGCGACGATATCCATAACTGCGCTCATAAAGAGTTAGTTCACAATATTTATGTTTGTTCATCATCAAAACCAAATCCGGGGAATCAATACTCAATAAAGACTCCGGGGTAGGATCTGTCCTCGCCACCCAAACCGGAGAAGGGCACGGGCCAAGCTATGCGCTCGCTCCCCCCTCAAGTAAACACTCCGGGGTAGGAAGACCCAACGTGCTATTTCCAGGAGGGAAGGTGATACGTCATCCAAGCCGAGCCGGGCTTCCAACTCGAGCCCGAATTACGAGGGCAATTGTTACGACCTAAATATCGTGATAGTCCGACCTTCCATCCCAGACCGCCGAAATACCCCGCCGGCTCGTCCCTCCCTCCGAAAGGACGGCCGACTCAGCGACAGGGCGCTCCACGCCCGAACGTCAGAGGGCCGCAGGGCGCCTATCGATCCTAGAGTCCGACGCGACTAGGGGAAGGGCGCACTCCGCCTCGGCTGCTGATAGACGACCTCTAGAGACGACCTCCAGTGACGACCTCCAGCCGATGACTAGCTCTAGTGACGAGCTACGGGGGCTGACCTCCAGTCACGAGCTCCAGTGACCATCTCTGGTAAAGAGCTCTAGTGACGAGCTACGGTGACGACCTCCGGACGAGCTACGGTTCTTTGGCACATCGGACACGACAAACAACCTATTACAAAGACGTTACTGACACTACCGCCGCCCGACCATCTGACAAAGCACCCCCTGGCTGCTGCTCCCCCTGACACTTGATGCTTTCGGCCCTGACACCCTGACAAAAGCGCCCCTGGCTGTTGCGCCGTCTGACAAAAGCGTGGCTGACACCTTTGATCCTGACATCCTTGTCCGAAGCTTCCATTGACAGCAGGGCTAGCTCAGCACGCCAAGTCAGCATGCCAGGTCAGCCCCACCTAATTGCCTCCAACATGTATAAATGCCCCTTCGCCTCCAACGAGGAGAGGGGGAAAAATTTACTCTCAATCTTATTACTCACACACAAGAGCAAAGGTCGTCCATATCGTTGTTCTTCCTCTCATAGCTCGTCACGTACGGTCGACTCACCCTCAGTCCGACCTGCGTGCCTAGCCCCCGCTTTAAGTCCTATTACTGACTTAGGCATCGGAGAGGCTAAGGGTTGGACCCCAACCCGGCCTTTCTGACGAGTTGCTTATTGCGCAGGTCAGGTCGTCATCACCGGCCGTGCTCGCCCTCATCCTAGGCCGGACGGCCCCTTCGCTGCATCCTACCGGATCCGATACTGTGGTCTACTTCCGCAACAAGTTTAGCCTCATCACCCCCATCAACCACTTGTCAAATAGCCTACCCTAATCCCGTCATTAGCATAACCACCGTGCCCTTGGTTCCCCATAATACAAATTCATTGTACGCGAGTTCTACCCCGCAACAGTCTCCAAAAATGATATTATTGAAATGTTAACTATGAGACTAAAACAAGTGTAATGCCCCTATGCGTGATATACTATATTGTTTGTGTGTGTAGTTGCATGTATGTGAGTATAGTAGTGAAGTATTTGGATTCCTATTTGGTGTGTATGTTTTGCTTTATGTAATGAGCTTGGTATTGGGGTGATTGCATGAATATGTATGGATATATATATATATATATATATATTTTGCAAGATAAGTTAGTTGGTATATTAATGGAAAATCGAAGATACATGGTGGTTGATCAATGTTTACAAGGCGCAATGACTAGGGGAGAGGACACAAGCGTCGTCACCCTAGATCATATTGCCTTGTAACAAAGATCAGACCACAGAGTCAATATATACATTACATACACTGCAAACTCTCACCTCCCAACTGAGCCCAATGAGAGAATAGACAATCAAGGGACCCTAGACACAAAAGCTGATACAGGTAAATAAATAGCCAAGGATCCGCAAGCCAGCAAACCGCCAAACATTACACAGAACCACGTAGATGTAGATCACGCCCATCAAGGTAGACTTCCAATCAGATAAATGCAGCAAGCCATGCCGCAAGCCAGCCAAAGAGTCCAAGAGAACACAAAAACACAGTGAAAGCAACCGGATATATCCCAGCTGGGTGTCGCAAACATGTGGAACCGCTCCTAAAAAGAGAGCAATATCGAACAGCAAAGGAAAAGCCGCAACCCGCCTGGGGGCACTCACCTCCTTTTGCACAGCTGAAATTGGATAAGAGAAATTGGATAAGAGAAATTGGATAAGAGATTTTGGTTATGTGTATTGTTGTATGTGGATATGTGTGTATTGTTGTATAAGATATTTTGGTTAAGAGATAATGGATAAGAGATAATGGATAAGAGAATTTGGTTATGTGTAATTGGGTGTGTTGTTTATAGAGATTTGTATGTAGATATGGGATATGAGAAATTGAGATATGAGAAATTGATATAAGATAAGAATGATTTGATGGAGATATGAGAGATTTCATTTGTATTGGAGGGAAAATGATCACATCAAAATGATCAAAATTTTGTATTGGAGGGAAAATTCCATCTGCTCGAATTGGAGGGAAAATGATCAAAATTTTGATCACATCATAATTGCGCGCCATTTTGAGGGTTACGTTGATCACATCAAAATTTTCATTCTTTTCTTTGCACGCCAAGAGGAAGCAGAGCAAGGGAGAGCTCCATCATCCATCTACCTACCTCCTCCATCTACCTCCTCCAGCTCAACACCGTCTTCTACCTCAGCTCCTCTTTTACCTCAGCTCAATCACCCTCCCTCAACGAAGAGCAAGCACATCAAGCACATCGCAGCTACTCTCATTTCCCCCACTCCATCTTCTTCTACCTCCAGCTTCCTCCAAGCAGCACATCAGCACCCTCTTCTACCTCCAGCTTCCTCCAAGGAGATCAAGGCAAGCACCCTCCATTTCACAAATTTGAGTTCAATGTATGCAAAATAATTTTTCTGTTGTTAATGGCTGGAACTGAATTACGGCGTCACCTAAATACGAGACTGGGAATGATGCTAAGATTCTCGGGCTAGGGACACTTAGCTTCATGTTAGAGGAGACTGTGAGAAAGGTCGGTCTTCCTAGGCTAGAGATCAATTGGATCTTCTTGACCCTCCAATACATGAATCAGTTACGCTCAGCTTCATCTGCTGGTTTTCAGTTTATCACTTCTATTTCTCTAGCTTTGAACTATCCTGAAACCCATGATATATATATATATAGAATGGCTATGCTGATATATGCTGATATAGTTCATTACACATATCAAAACTCAATTCTCTAATCAGCATATCTAATTTGATATGTGTAATAGATATTCAATGAGAAATAGAATTTGGTATATATATTGCATAGGGTAGTGATATATATATATAGAATTTGGCTAGAACTGAATTACCCTCAATATAGTTCATTACACATATCCTGAATATTAGATATGCTGATTACATTGTATATAGAATTTTGCATATGTAATTCAAGATATGTTTGCATGTTATTCAAACATATCTTGAATTTGGTTATGCTGATTACATTGTATATAGAATTTGGGGGAAGCTGGAGGTAGAAGAAGATGGAATTGGAGGAAGCTGGATATTAGATATGCTGATGAAATGGAATTGTGATATCCAAGCTAATATGCTGATATGCTGATTACATTTGTGATATCCAAATCTTCATTACACATATCAAAACTCAATTCTCTAATCAGCATATCTAATTTGATATGTGTAATAGATATTCAATGAGAAATAGAATTTGGTATATATATTGCATAGGGTAGTGATATATATATATATAGAATTTGGCTAGAACTGAATTACCCTCAATATAGTTCATTACACATATCCTGAATATTAGATATGCTGATTACATTGTATATAGAATTTTGCATATGTAATTCAAGATATGTTTGCATGTTATTCAAACATATCTTGAATTTGGTTATGCTGATTACATTGTATATAGAATTTGGGGGAAGCTGGAGGTAGAAGAAGATGGAATTGGAGGAAGCTGGATATTAGATATGCTGATGTAATGGAATTGTGATATCCAAGCTAATATGATGATATGCTGATTACATTTGTGATATCCAAATCTAATATGCTGATATCCAAATTACAATTTGTGATATGCTATCACCTGTGATTACATTATATGCAGATGGAATGACCTGTTATCACAAATGCTATCACAAATGTTATCACCTGTCATTCCATTACCTGTGATATCACAAATGTAATTACATTTGTGATATGCAGCATATAAATGTTATCACCTGTTACAGGTCATTCCATTACCTGTGATTACATTTGTGATTACATTCCAATCACCTGTGATTACAATTTGTGATATGCTATCACCTGTGATAGCATATCACCTGTGATTACATTACCTGCTGATATCCAAGCTAATTTGTGATAACAGGTCATTCCAATTACATTTGTGATTACATTCCAATTCCATTACATCACCCAAGCTAATATGCTGATATGCTGATTACATTTGCTGATATGCTGATATGCTGATTACATTTGTGATATGTAATGTAATCAGCATATTAGATATCACATCAGGATATTAGATTTGTGATATCCAAGCAGCACATCACCCAATTACATATGCTGATTACATTTGTGATAACTGCAATGGAATTGGAATGACATTTGTGAAAATTGGAATGACATATGCATGTATGAAAATTGGAATGACATTTGTGATAACTGCAATGGAATGACATATGTGATTTGCATACACATATCAACATATCTTGAATCTCATTATATAACTTAGAAATGGATAGGGTGTGTTGTTTGTGTAATTGGGTGTGTTGTTTGTGTAATTGGGTGTGTTGTTTGTAGAAATGGGTACTGAGATATTGGATAATGTTATCCAATCTAAAAAAATTACATAGAATTTGGTGTGTAAACTCCCTTGATGTATCTCATTTGGGTGTTTTTGAGAGAATGAACTATGTTGAATGCAGTATACATGACATTTGAAAAATTTGGTGTGTAAACTATGTTGTAAACTATGTGTAAACTTTGGTTGAGAATGAACAATGTGAGAGAAGAGAGAGAGCTATGTTGAGAGTAATATGAGCAAGCACCTCTATAAAGAGTATACTGGATTTCATATTTGAAATCCAATACACTGAAAAAAGCTTTGTTGTAAATTCACATTTTTAGGTGTAAACAATTTATGATATAGAGGTGCTTGCTCTTCATAATCAAATTTCATTGTCCTGTTAATTTGGTTGGACTAATATTTGCTTCACTCAATTGAATTGCTCAATCTTCACTCATTTTTATTCATATGAATTGCTAACGAATTAGTCCAATTGTTTGCATGTGTAAATTCTAACTATTTTGGTTTAACTATTTGCAGGACAAATTAATCATGGATAGCACCCTCCACTAACTGAGAAACTTTTGCCATTTTCTGAAGAACTCAACACTTTTCTTTGAAAATACATCAAGCTTGCAAGCCAAGGTATTTCTCATCAATCCTCCTCAATAGTTTGAAAATTTATTGAAAATACATCAATCTTGCATGCCAAATTCAATGTATTATTGACATTACACAGTTTCTATAAATAATATTTATGGATAAGAACCTTGGTGAGTTTGAGTTTGAGAATATATGCAAGTAACAGGACAATGAAATAAATTTATTTCCATGTGTATTTGCTATACTTGCAAAAATATAGTTGAGCATGTCATAGGGTATTGCTATACTTGCAAGTATTCAACAATTTATTTCCATGTGTATTTGCTTGAGCATGTTATAGGGTAATTACTTGACACTTTAAAATATAATTAACGGGACACGGTATTCATTTATACAAATTTGATATACTTGCTTCAAAATTTCATTAGCAAATGAATACTGAAATGAGTTAATTAAGAAGCAATGTGAAGTATTTCTATTCTGAGTGGAATACTTGAAGTTTGCTATTACATTTTTCAAATTTGAAGTATTCCATTCAGAAAACTTGAAGTATTCCACTCAGAAAACTAATTCATTCATTATAAATTGCTATTTGAATGAAGTGTGCATTCCATTCAGAGAATTGAGAGAAATATATGTAAGTATTCAAGTAAAATTGGGTAATTAACAGGACACTGTCATTGCCAACAGGACACTGAACTATGTTGAGAGAATTGAGTTTCAAAGTTGAATGTTGAGAGAATTGAGTTTGAATGTTGAATGTTGATGTGCTTTCAGTGTCCTGTTGAATATTGAGAGAATTGAGTTTCAAACTGTTGTTTTTGAGATAATTTTTTGTTTCTTTGCTTTCATGGCAACTCAAATAACAATGTTATGAACTATGGTTATGTTTGATTCTATGCAACTCAAAATTCAAGTATTCAAAATTCTGTTGAGAGAATTCTATGCAAGTTGAATTTTGAATTATGTTGTTGAGATGTTATTCAAAATTCAAGTATTCAATGAACTATATTGAGATGTTATGTTTGATTCTATGCCATCTCAAAACTCAATTCTCTCAAAATTCAAAATTCTGTCATCAGGACACTCAATTCTCTCAACATTCTGTTATTGCAAATTTGAGTTTGAGTTATTGAACTATGTATTTTGAGTTATTCAAAATTCTCTCAACATCAAAACTCAACATTCTGTTATTGCGAGCTTCCTCTCCACCAAAAAAATTGTTTTTTTCATATGCATAATTCTCTATGTTTGTTATTCTATTCTCTATGTTTATCACTTCTCATGCATAATTCTCTATGTTAATTCTCTATGTTTCATATGCAAAAATTGTTTATCACTTCTCTATGCATATATTGTTATAAACAAAATTTGAAGGATATCACTACCCTATGCAAAATTGGTGTGATGTTTATAACATTATCACTTCTCTATGTTTCCATGTTTATAACATTATCACTTCTCTATGTTTATAAATTGGTGTGATGTTTTGCTATAAATTGTTTATATTTTTTTTCATTGCAAACCAATGGCTAACCAACAGGATTTTCTCTTCATATTTACATGATGACTTTTGATGTGATTTTAATTTATATAGGTGGGAAATTTCTATGCAATATTTTTTTTCATATTCATAAATAAGGAATGCCAATATTCTATTCTCTTCATATGTATTGCAAACCAATGGCTAAAACCTGGTAAAAACTGAAAATACTAAAATAAATATAGGAGAGATGCTAAAATAAATTGAATATGCATATGAGTAGTTCAGTATTTGTGCTTGAGTATGTTTAACATACTCAACTATTCAGCATTTGAGTAGTTGAGAATCCTGTTTTTAGTATACTCAACTTGGTGCTTGATTATGTTTAACAATATGAATAGTTGAGTATTAGTGTATGCTTGAGTAATCTTAAACATTCCAGGGTGTTTAACAGGACAATGCATTGCCAGGATTTCAAACAAAACATTTCAATCCATTTTTTTCTAAATGAATACACTTCACATTATCACATGTCCCCTTTGGTTAGCTTTTTTAATTTATCCTCACATTCCAATAGTATAGCTTTGTGAGGTATCACTGATTAGCTCTTCATAATCAACTTGACAGGAGTGCTTGACAGGAGTGCTTTGTGAGAGTTGCTTGCTCTTCATAATCAACTTGACAGGTGTTTGATGATATTGTATTGCATTTCATTCTCAAAATTTGCTAATTTACTGTTTTAATGTTAATCATGTAAATTCTGAGTTTGAGTTGGTGAGTTCACATTTTGTGAGTTTATAGCAAAACATGGAAACATGGAATTTATAGCAAAACTGTTAATGTTATAAACAAAATTTTGCATACTTGCTTGAGTGACTTGATATGCTTATTGAGGGAATCTTCCTGCAACCTATGCTTGAGTGACTTCATTTTTGGTTATACCCAATAAACTTTGTTTATAACATTTTTGATATGCTTGCTCAACCTCTGCTTGAGTGACTTCCTGCAACCTATGCTTATTGAAGGATATCACTTGATTGCTCAAAAATGAGTGACTTCCTGCAACATATTTCATTGATGCCCAAATCCACATTCATTGTTTGCAATAGAACTATTTCATTGTTTGGATGTTTGCAAAAAACTATTGAACTTGAACTAAAAACATGATGCCCCCATCTAAACAGAAACAAAAACTATTGAACTTAAATTTGGATGTTTGCAATAGTTCTTCATTCAAGTTCTTGAATTGAACTTAAATTTGCATAGAGATATTCTGATGAATTGAACTTGAATAGAGATTGCAATAGATGTTTGCAATAGAGATTGAACTTGAATATAGATTTGCAATAGTTCTTCATTTAACATAAATCTCTACCTTATCACCCAAGTTCAATCCAAATCCTGATTCCAATGTTTGCAATAGAGATGTTTGCAATAATGGTTAAATGACAGGACCCAAAAAAATGAATGTGGATGACTAAGTGACTGCAAACAGGATTTGGAAATGAATGGATGACTAAGTGAATTTTAATTTGGTGACATGAAAAATGTGACATCCATTCCAAATCCTTATTGAAAATCCTATGAATTATTGAACTGTGAATTGAAGAGGTTATATCACCTCTTCAAAATCATTAATGTGACTGCAATTTGCAATAGAGATATTCATTAGCATTGGTGAGAATGTTGGGTGTGAATGTTGGGTTTCAGTGAGAATTCAGTAGCATTGTTGAGAATTATCAGTAGCATAATTGATAATGTGAGAATTCCTTAGTCATCCATTCCAAATCAATAATGTGACTGCATACAGGAAAATGTTTATAGGAATGGAATGGAAGTGACTAAGGATTTTATTGGAAATGTTAAGAGATATTCAATAATGTCCTGAATTTGTAATTGATATTGGTTAATAATGTCCCAATTCACTTAGTCATCCATCCATCCATTCAAATGTTAAGAGATATTCAATAATGTCCTGAATTTGAATTGGAATGGAAGTGACTAAGGATTTGGAATGGAAGTGAATAATTCATTGGAATGGATGTCACCAATCAAATTCACTTCAATAATGTCACATTTTTCAATAATTCATAGGAATGGATGACTAAGGATTTTCAATTATCACATTTTTCATTTCCATTTCAATTTTTCATTTCCAAATCCATTCTTCATTTTTCATTTCCAAATCCAAATTTTTATAGGTATCAATAATGTGACTGCAAACAGGATTTGGAAATGAATGGATGACTAAGTGAATTTTAATTTGGTGACATGAAAAATGTGACATCCATTCCAAATCCTTATTGAAAATCCTATGAATTATTGAACTGTGAATTGAAGAGGTTATATCACCTCTTCAAAATCAATAATGTGACTGCAATTTGCAATAGAGATATTCATTAGCATTGGTGAGAATGTTGGGTTTGAATGTTGGGTTTGAATGTTGGGTTTCAGTGAGAATTCATTAGCATTGGTGAGAATTATCAGTAGCATAATTGATAATGTGAGAATTCCTTAGTCATCCATTCCAAATCAATAATGTGACTGCAAACAGGAAAATGTTTATAGGAATGGAATGGATGACTAAGGATTAACCAACAGCAATTTCAATAATGTCCTGATTTTGAATTGGAATGGAAGTGACTAAGGATTTGGAATGGAAGTGAATAATTCATTGGAATGGATGTCACCAATCATATTCACTTCAATAATGTCACATTTTTCAATAATTCATAGGAATGGATGACTAAGGATTATCAATTATCACATTTTTCATTTCCATTTCAATTTTTCATTTCCAAATCCATTCTTCATTTTTCATTTCCAAATCCAAATTTTTATAGGTATCAATAATGTGACTGCAAACAGGATTTGGAAATGAATGGATGACTAAGTGAATTTTAATTTGGTGACATGAAAAATGTGACATCCATTCCAAATCCTTATTGAAAATCCTATGAATTATTGAACTGTGAATTGAAGAGGTTATATCACCTCTTCAAAATCAATAATGTGACTGCAATTTGCAATAGAGATATTTTATATTAACAGTTCAATCAATAATGGGATGTTCTCAATTCACAGTTCAATCCAAATTACAATAGAGATATTTTAAGAAATGGTTATATAACTGTGCAAAATGTGACTGTTAATCAACAAATTCATATCACCTCTTCAAAATGCTTGATCATCTCTTCAAAATGCTTGATCACCTCTTCAAAATCAATAATGTGACTGCAATTTGGATTGAACTTGAATTTTTGCATACATCTCTATGCAGTAGATAGGAAAAATTCAAGTTCAAAATCAATTTCAATTCAAATTCAAATTATCTCAATTCATTTTTGATATCAAGTGAATTTGATTTATCTTTCAGTTTTAAACCCATTTTGAAAATAGCTCCATGCTAATATTAGTCCTATAGTTTCAAAATGGATAGGCTTTCAGTCTTTCAGGCATGGGCAATCCCAGATATTGCTGAAATTGAGCTTGATGAATTGTCCTGGGATATATGTGAAATTTAACATTCAAAAATGTTGATATCCTGTGAAAAGTAACAATAACATTCAAAAATGTTGATATCCTGTGAAAAGTGAGTATTGAAACAGGAAAATGTTGAAAGTGAGTATTGAAAAATGTTGAAAGTGAGTATTCAAAAATGTTGAAAGTGAGTATTGAAACAGGAAAATGTCCTGTGAATTGCAAACAGGAAAATGTCTGGGTGATATATTGCAAATGTCCTGTGATGTATATTACAATTCACAGGACAAATATTACAAACCTGTGATATATATTACAAATGTCATGTGATATTGCAAATGTCCTGTGATATATATTGCAAATGTCCTGTGATATATTACAAAATGTCTGGGTGATATATTGCAAATTATTCAATATTTGATTTTCACTTGAATATTCAACTGTTACTTTCAATATACTCACTTTCAATATATCACAGGTTTGCAATATACTCACTTTCAATATATCACAGGACATATTGATATTTTCCTGTGAATTTTTGAATGTTATATGTGAAATTATATGTGAAATTTCTCATATGCAAAATTATTTGTGAAATTTTTGATATCCTGTTAATTTGGCTGGTTGACATTTTCATGTGTTTGCAAGGTGAATCAAAAGTGCAAGGTTATTTTTCTTATTTGGGGAATGTTATTTTTCTCATTGTGTTTTGTTATAAAATATGCTCTATGATATGGTTTATAAATCAAGAACATTTTGCCGATAGATATACAATCATTTGATCCATGATATGGTACAAAATTTTTTGTAATGATGCATCGGTTATAGGTCTGAGAAGGCGAGAGTTGATCAGAGCGATGTATTGAGGTTGGAGTTAGAATGAGTTTTTTATCAAGAACTAGCTCATAGTGTACAATTAGTAATATTATAGAAAGTCAAGTTAGAATGAGTTTTTTATCAACTCTAGCAGATTATGCAAGATTAAAAACATCATTAAGAGAGAGAGAGAGAGAGAGAGAGAGAGAGAGAGAGAGAGAGAGAGAGAGAGAGAGAGAGAGAGAGAGAGAATGTCGATCAGTAATCCACATAAATATTTCTTATTAGTGAAGTTTATCAGAAAAACATAGATATTTCTACTTGTGGATGTGTAATCTACATGTCTATGTATATGAATACAAATGAGGAAAAATAATTGAAACATAAAATTTCCAGGAAAGAGATAGCTTCAAATGTGTGTGCTTGGCTCTGAATTTCCAGGAAAGAGAAAACTGCAAGTAGCTGTTTCAACCTAAGCCATGATTAAAAATCCGTTTGTGCTTGGCTTTGTGAATGGGCTCAAGTCATAAAATTTGTAAGTGACTAATGTATTTGATCTTGGAAAATGTGACTTATGTATACTTGAAGCCATGCAAAAATTTCTTATATGCTATGCTTTACGAATTGGCTCAAGTAATAATTTATGCATGAGAAATTTGTACCGTTGGTATTTGAAAATGGATCTTTCTTGCAAATTTCATGATATGCTTATGAGTGAAAGTTCCTTGCAATTGGTTTCATGAAACCTAATTATGCATGAAAAATTAGCAAGATGAATTTTAAATAATGAAATGTTATGCTTGATGGTGAAACTGCCATATTGCAAGACAAATGTGTAGGCATGCATGGTATGGGTTCCAGTAAGTGTCATGGTTACCACAAGTGAGTAGGAGTTAATAAATTATTTGATATGCACAATTTTTTCCCCAAAACTTCATTTTTATAGTCAAAACTGGTATTTTAATGATCACGATGATTTCGATAAGGCCTCAATAAAAATGTAGAATTCAAAACTGGTATTTTAATGATCTCGAATTCCAGGATTTTGTAAATTAAGTGGTTCATAATTTCAGGTATTTATCATTCAACCCATAAATTCATTCAACCAATTTATGGGTGATCTAATTTGATCATTTGATTCTTTAGCAAATCGTCATACAGTGTAAGTTTGTAAATGTGAATTTGACTACGTATTCGTCATACAGGGAGCTAATGCTGGAAGCTTCTCTTAAGGAAAAGGAGCAGAGAGAAGCCTTGCTCCAAAAGAACGTCGAGGAATCCAAACAAAAGGAAGCCTTCCTTGAAAATGAGCTGGCCAACATGTGGGTCATTGTCGCAAAGTTAAAGAAGTCTCATGGAAGCAAATCTGACTAATCGGATTCAAACTGACGAAAATGTATCCTCAACAGACGTGGGAGTATAAGGATTGAAAGATGATCAGCTGATGTTGTAAATGGCCTGGGGCCACGATGGTATATTCTGTATGTAAATGGGTTGTTTATGGTTGGTTGCATCATTGTGCTTTGGCCATATCCATTGAGGTTTTGTGCATGTAAAATAAACCACTGTATATTGAGCTTGCACTCTATTGTCAAATCAGGTTTCTTTTGATTCGCTATATAATATTATCATCCACTGCGCCTTTTTTGGATGGTTAGCTTACTCTGTTGTTCCTGGAGTTGTTTGCGGTTGACTATAGAAAGTTTGTGAAGAATTGATATCAAACTCTTTCAAAGTTTATGTTGGTACAATTCAGTTTCCTTTTGTTAAAATGCCAAAATGTTTTTATGTTGAGTTGTAGAAATTTTTAATGCTTTGAGTGTATACTAAATCTTCACAATGAATTTGTTTTGCGATAGTTCCAGTAAACTCCACGTTTAGTTCCAGTAAACACCAAGATCAAGCAAACCTATAGTCCCAGGAAAACAGATGTGAATTGTTATGGTTGGGTTCAACTTGAACCCAGGAAAATTAATTTGACGTGGGACTGAGGACATGGGACTGACTTAGAAAGGGATCATGTCTGCATTTAAAGTCGGCACTCTCGCACTGTTATGCTTATAGACCACTTCTATTTATTGAGTTAACTCAATTGTTACCATGTTTTTACTCCAGAATAGAGTGCTCTTGCGTTCAGCTCTTTGGTTCAACAATCTATCTTCATTTTTCATTTCATTGGATTGGGTGTTTTGTACATTTTTGTTCAACTGAATGGCCTGCGTCAGCTAAATTTTCTTCCGCTAATTTGTTGTTTCACGCTGAAGGCGGGTGCCCGCCAAATTTTTTGCCGCTACTTTGTAGTTTCGTGACGAAGGTGCCCACGACGAATTTGTTGTTTCACGTCGAAGACGCTCGTGTCGAATTTGTTGTTCCGCGCCGCTAAATTTTTCTATGCTAATTTGTTGTTATTTTAAATTTTGGCTGCGGAAATAATTTTTTGGGATCAAAAATTTCGCGGGAGAAAATCTTAACTGAACCGTGCCCGCGGGCACGGGGTATGACTAGTATATATATATATATGTGTGAAGTGTATTGGCTAGTTGTTTTGTATTGGATATTTGCATCGAAGATTATTAGTGAATATTTGTATCGGATATTTATGTTGTATAATGGATATTTGTATGTGTATATGGATGCATAAGTGTTGAATTATGCTAATGATTATTATGTAAGAAATATTATTTGCAATTTTTGCATGAAAATATTAGTTGTATGCTTATAGTAAATTTATATGCAGAGATATGAATGAATGTTAAAATGATTATATCTTAATGAATATTTGGATGAATTGATATGTATGGTAGTGAATATTATGAGTAGTGTATACTTTGGTGTATGTTTATTAGGAAGTATGAGAGTTTTTGTAATTATTTTGCAATTTTGTAGAGTTTGGGTGTTTTGTGTAAAAGGGGGGCTTATTCTTTTTCTTTCCACATCTCTCTCTCCTTCTCTAGAACCCCCTTTCCCCTTCTCAAATGAAACCGAACCAGCCATGGGGGCTGCCAAAATTTTTGTGAGAAATGGAGAGAAAAATTGGGAAAAAGGAGAAAAGAAGAGGAAAAAGAGAGAAGAAGAAGCCATAACCTATTCCCAACATCTACCCTTTCATTTTCCCCTCTTTCTCTTCATCTCCATGGCCAAAACCTCCCCCAAAAACGTTCCAGATCTGGAAAATTTTTGTCATGCTCTTTTCCTTCATTTTCTAGCCCAAAATCCCTTTTTTCATGCTCCTTTTGAACCTTAATGTTAGCTAGATGTATATGGGGGAGTTTGGAGCTAGAAGGAGGTGATTTCAAGTCCTAGGATGATGAATTTTGGAGTGGTGATGCTCAAATACGGGATTCTTGGAGCTAGGTGGGTTCTTGGAGGATTTCTTGGTGAAAGCTCATCATTTGAGGTAGGAAACCCTCTCCATCTAGTTTGTTATTCAAAAATTTCATCCAAGCATGCTAGGAGTTTATCTTTAATTATGGAGATGCATTTATTCTCATGTTATTGGTTTATTCATGCTATGAAATTAATCAAAACCTTATCAAGTTATTATTTTGCTATTGGTTTATGTTGATTTCAATTGAATTAATGAATATATTGTTATGCCATCCATGTGTTTGTAGAAATGTTTATGTGATGAAAGTTGTCATCTTGCTTTTAGTTTATGTTGAATCCATTGAATAAATGATCATGCTCATTGTGCCATCCAAGTGTTTGAGAAAATGTTTACATGTAGTTAAGTATGAAAAGAGAGCTATGTGTTGAAAGCTATGGTTGCATAATTATTTGTGTTGAAAAGAGAACTATGTTGAAATTATATGTGTTGGAAAGAGAAAAGGTGGGAGTGGTAATTATTACAAAGATGTAATTGGTGGACATTGGAGTTGAAATTATGTAACATGGAAGTGGGATTCTAGTGCCATGCATATTTGGAGGATGGTGGCATCTATGGCATGGATTTATGTGGGAGTTGTTATATTTATATGGTTAGTTGTTATGTTGGAATGATGTGGTTATGGTGATGGGCATGGCACACGGTGCATGACCCTTATGTACGAGTTATGAAATGAAAAGAAAGCCCCTAAATGAAGCCATGCCATGATGACCACATTGTCCACTTATGTGTGACACTATTAGCCTATCACCATGCTTAATGCCAATTGTAATAATCTAAAGCAATGCATGAAATGTTGGTTGTTGTAGTTCTTTTTTAGCATGAGAATCCTTGTGCTTTTAATGCAACATGTCAGTTTGTAGTTGCCATTACATTTTTGTTTCATGTTCACCCTTATGTCATTTTGTGAGATGCCATGTCATGCTAACCATGGAAGCTTTATGATCATTTTTTATGTTTCATTTCATATCGTCATAACATGCCATTTATTGATGCCTGCATTACAACATTGAATCATATGGCATATGATAGTTGCATTCATGCATTGAATAATATGCTACATGGAGATGGGCAATTCCTACTGGGTCACGCGTTGACATGCCCCCGTTGATTTTTCCAGGTAATTGGCAGTTGGAGATCCTTGGGATTGGAGCTGGATGCTTTGGGTAGTTTAGAGTGTTGAGTTGTACTCGTGGGTGTAAGTGATGTATTCATAATAATGTAATTGATTTCCTTATGTATGAATGAAATATTCCTTGTTGTATTTTGTCTTTAATTATTGTTATCTGGTGTTGTATTTTATTAGTGGAGCATTACGTGTATTTCATAGCACGTGCACAGTGGACCTGCTAGTATCATTGTATTGTTTCCCCTTCCTCTTCGTAACACTCGCTTTTCGGGTATCCCGGAAAGCGGGGCGTTACAACAAGAGAGTCATTAGCAACAACATAATGTTATGATCATCATCAAAATAACATTGGTATGAAACACCAATACTCAATAGGAATCTCGCAGGGCCCGGGAATCTTCCAGGGCCCAGGTCGGGCCACAGGAGAGAGCTTTCAAACATGTGATCCCAGTTAGGTGAGTTTCATCGGGCTAGAGGAAAGATCCTTCATTGCATCCTGAAAAGGAGATAACACGTGTCAATTGAATAGGAGAGGGTGTCCCTCCGATTTGGCTTGGATACTTAAGTTAGCATCAAGTGGTGAATGGAAGGAATATGGCTAGGGGGTAGCAATCGCTCCAGGGTTCCTGACAGTTGTTGGAACTGTGGGTTTGAAATAGTGATTTAGTGTATGAGATTCTGCGTACCTGATAGAGATGGTTTCTTCTCTATTTGTAGGGTTCGAAGGGTAACCTGCCCACATTAGCGATCCCACGACAGGTGTGGGTCTGCATCGCTTATCAAAATGGTTGTACGTCTGTGTCTGATGGGACGGGCCACATTGTTCATCCGATAAGGCAGGCTGTTACACAAGTGGGGCTGGCCTACTCGTAATGGCTTGTAGGTGGCTCACTTACCTGCCATGGTTGTGTGGGCTGATGTTGACAGGTGGGCGAGTGTTTCGGCCATGAAACTTGAGAATGACGACCTCGGGGGTTGTCCGTAAACTGTGGGGTTGCCCTGGCATGGGTCTTCGTTACGCGATAGAGCTCATGACCAAGGTGGCCTCGTGGGGTCATGATTAGACTGAACTGTTAGAGAGTACATCTACTGCCATTTCAAGCTGGTCGAGCTTGACCAAAGGGGCTACGTAGTTTCTGATGGAGCACACGGTGTCTTGCGAGCCTTGGTTGGCCATCTCAGCCAGGCTCCTACTCCCGGCTGGCCCCAGTTGGAGCGTCATGTACATGTAGTTTCCTCTGTCTTATATAGAGAGGTGACAGAGCAATGGATGCTGGCCATGTGTAAAGCTACAGACTTTTGGACATAGCCAACTTTGCACGCAAGGGGCCATCGACAACGTCGGTGGATACTACAAGCATTAAATGTTATTGTACTTGAAGAGAGAATGTTGGTCGGTTGCCTGGGATCGTGTCACATGGACATCATGGGCCAGGCCGAGCTACTAGGGCTGGCCTCGAGCAGGAATGTTACCCTGAGAACGTTAGGGAGCAAGCAGTAGACCCTGAGGTCAGGTTGTCCCAATGGGGCTATGCTAAGGTCGCCCCTAAGCCAGTCAGGAGGTCATGCTGATGGGTCCCATCCAACGTGTAAGGATGTCCTTGTTGATGGGCCTCATCAGTCGTATTGGGCCAGGCTTCGTTGCCAATGTGCCAAAAACGATTGTTGGAATCTATATCTACATTGGCCCATCATCATCTCGCCTAAGCTTTATGGGCTCGAGCCATCACTGTGGACCATTCGAAGATGATGGAATTTACTGTTTGGTGCCTCATTCTTAAAATGAGAAGATCAAAAGAGATTTCTTTTTTTATTTTTAAGCTATAATCTTTGAGGTCTATACTTCAGCTTTTCATTAAGAGGAAATTAACGAAACATACTAGCAAACATTTGTGAAATCTCACACGGTTTGGCCTCATAATAAAAGAAGGAAAATAAATAAATAAATAACACAATACAATGTACACCCCCGATCCATTGCCCCATGATAATTTCAATGTCCATTGCACCGTGATAATTTAGATGTACCGTTCGTTGCCAAAAATGAAAAAATTTAAAAGATTGAGTGAGGGTACAAGTAATGTGACAAATTTTCTATTTTGGTTAAAAAATAGAATGCACCTCCTCTTTGAGGGTGTATACATCACAACTCTTGAGATTTAGGTTATGCTTTTCTCTTCATCCCTTCCCGACAACCAGATCTGATAGTCCAGCCAGACACATTTTATCTGAAGTTTGTGAATTTGATCGGCTTCAACTTTGGATATTTGGTTGGCGATCAGACCGGGCACCATAGCTAGGAGAGAGCACGGTCTCAAACCGGCAGTTTGGGACCTAAACCGAACCAGACCATATAAGTAGCGGTTTAACACCGGCCAGACCAAACCAGACCGCCAGACAGACGGTTTCCGAGCCGACAAAAACCGCTTGGAGCGGTTTGGTTCGGTTTGGAACCGTAGTTCAGACACATGATGACGAAAGATCCCCTCGTATACCCAATTTTGCTAAATATAGACTTTGTCATTAAAATAATTTCATGACATGGCTTCATTTCTGTGCTCCTTATCAAACCAGGGAAAATTAGGCACTGCATCGCTTGCAGGAGTTCTAACTTTGACTGCGACAGGTGCGGTTATTATTGTTCTATGTATTTTCATTTTTCTATAGTAGTTAGGGTGCATTCATCACTAGAAGTTGTATCAAAATGGTATTTGATGCTGAATTGCGTTGATCATGTTAATTCACTGGTGTTTCTACAGATAGGAACGTCCCATACTATCTCATTGTTAACTAAGTACATCCCATTTTCTTCTCCAGGTTAAAGAAGGCTATATGATGCGTTAAGTGCATGGAGAATTAGCGATGCTCAAACGGAAAAAAACGAATGCAGTCTGAACTCTAAAGAGTGAAGACTGGAGATTGAAGAGGGCAGATAGCCAAATAGGGCCGGTGCGGCGCCGCTCAGTCTAAAGGCCTTAGGCTAGGTTTCCTAGGGACTAGGGTTAAAATCCCAACAGATTTCCAGCACAATATATAATATATGTTAGGAGTCGGTTCGATTCGGTTTAAGGGGTTTCCACAGGGTGAAACCAAACCAGACCATATAAGTGGCGGTTTCCAACGATTGAGACCAAACCAGACCGATGGAGAGCGGTTCGGTTTGGTTTTTGGCTCGGTCTGGTTCGGTCCGTTCTGGTCCGGGCAGTTTGAGCAAACCGTGCTCACCCCTAACCACAGCTCCCTCCTTCGTCTTCTGCATGGCGGAAGCCGAGCTCCTCCCAGGCACGGACAGACGACGAAGCCATTTTCGAAAGGGAAAAATCTAAATTGAGAACGATGAAGACGATGACCTCAAATTTCCACTCCGGAGCCGTCTTCTATCGATTAGACTGTCACGGTCCGATGAGACACGTGTTGAGATCCGAACCTCTAAGCATCTTAGATTTTGAACCGACGAATAATCCAAATCAGCGAATCGGGCGCCTCGGTGCCTAAAACTTGAGTATTAATTCCTCGACTACCGTGCCCCCTTAATGTGATGTAACGTTGCTTGACCCCAATAGGCAAACTGTCTAGGGACGAGCGATGGGGGCTAATGTTGAGTCATCGGGCCGACACTCGAGGGGGCTCGTTCGATGCGCGACTGAGGCCCGCTGAGCCCACTAAAGAGGCCTGAAGCCAACACAATCAAAGCACACTTACCACTCACCCGTTGCACTCCCACTAATTGAACGTAGGATTGAAGGTGAGCTCATAAATAGCAGAGACGTCGGCAAAGGTTACCCCTATTAAAGGGGAAATATCGTGGCACCATTGTCATGCCCCGCTTCCCATTATACTTAGGAGCGAGGACGCGAGCGGGTCCACATGTGCTTAAAGCAAAGAAGTACTTTTTTCTTTCTTTTTTGATTTAAACACAATGAGCATCTGTGTATTATGCTTGGCAGGTTCTTGCTTGCGAATAATCGAAACAACACGATACCATTATTACAACTTCCAAGTTCAAATTACAAGTACACAATTAGAATTAAGGCCTAGCTTGACCATTATAGCAGTTACACAAAATGAATACCCTGAATGAAATGCAACAAAAATATTAGATTTATTGCAGCGCTGCGAAAACACGCTGTTCTTAAGTAGTGGGTCTCAGCGTCCTGGTACTCATGGTCAGCTAACTCAGCCTCAAGGTATGCTCCTCTGAAAAATCTGTCTTAGAACCTGACGTATATTTCACAAGATAAACAACAGGGAAATATACGTCAGTGAGGGTCGCTCGGCAAGTTAAAAATGTTAGAAGATGGACCCTCGGCAAGATGATATATGTATAGATTGCAAAGCTTTGATGGTGAGTGACATAATAAGATTTCCAATAAGATGAAGCATGGGCATCATAAAAGAAGATGAGAGCATAGCAACATGTGGTGCACAAAGTAGTGAGCAGGTAGAGTGTAGTGTGCTAAGCAGTGGGCATGGCAAGTGTAGAGTACAGAGTAGTGAACATGGCAAGTGTGGTGCACAGAGTAATGAACATGGCAAGTGTGGTGTGCATAGTAAGAAAAGTGTAGTGTGCAAAAAAATAAGCAGGCAATGTGTAGTGTGCAAAGCAATAAGCATGGTAGTTGTATACGTGCATGGTAAGGGAAGCAGGCAGTTTACACAATTCACAATAGTACCAGCAGAGGCAATATAGTGCATCATTTAATCGCCTACTCTAGTGACAAGCCCATTGTCTGAGGGCAGAAGAAACAACAATTACACCCAAACCAACGGGAGCTACCCATGGCTCTGTACTTACCGACCCCATCCGGACGACGGTCTAATTTTACCGGTGTGGTGAAATCCCGAATTCCGCACTCTACTACAATGGACTACACCACCTAAAGTGTCAATGTGTGTATCCATTACGTAAATTTCCCGAGGGCCCGATAGTCCGTAAATTGCTCCAAGGACCCAGTATCACATTTCAATAGGGTGGACACTTCCACCAATAATGGTACAACAATCAAGAGAGCATTTTATATACATGATGATAACGTTTTGATAGTACAAGCAACCAACATATCACCAGGTTCAGTAAACTTAAGCAACGTACTTAAAAGTTGTTAATAGCAATGTCTCGTAATCCCATTCACAAAATCTGAGCAGTAAAGTTTAAAACTTGTGGGTGATAAATACTTGCCTGAATGGAGCGATTTTGGGTGCCCACATGGTCGTAAGAGAGGCACATATTTATCTGTGAAGATCGGTTTTCCGATATTAAGCTAAAAGTGATTTAGCTATTAAAATATTAATAAAACTAACTTAAATACACAGTATTCTTTAATGTTCATATAAATGTTATAACCTACTTAATATAATAACTTATATAATATAGTTTACATTAATATAACTTACCTAACATGCTTCAAATATATATATAGTTACATAATACTGTACGATACCAAGTTCATGTGGAGTATAACTCACCATTTCGTTTCGTTGCCGTCGTTGTTTGTGTTCGCAGGTGGCCACGGCGACTGTGGCGGCAGGAGGTTGGAGTTGACCGGTGCACTGCGACGGGGCGTGCATGTGGAGCGGTGGCAGTCGTAGGGCGGCAGAAGACAGCGACGCGACAGCGAAACGCGACAACGACGTGGGGTGAAAGCATCAGTTGTTGTGAAACATAGAACAATCAAGATGAGATGAGGATAATTGGTAAATGTTTTTCTCAGATAATTTCATTATCATAATAGGCTATATTTATAGCCGAAACCTAATTACAAAGTGTCTCTTCATATCCCCCACTAATAGGTAACCTCCACATGTTATAAAGGCTAATTACAAAGTGTCTCTTCATATTCCCCACTAATAGGTAACCTCCACATGTTGTAAAGGAAACTATTGGTATTCCTAAATAATAGGTAACCTCCTAATTAATTTACATAATGCAAACAAGATTAATTCCAACATTCACCCCTTTAATCTTGTTGCCGTTTTTGTTTCCTGCAGTCCGATTTTTTGACGCATCTCCAAGAACTTGACTCCTCCAAGTGGCTTGGTCAAAATATCGGCGAGCTGGCTCACGTGCTCTACTACAACATTTCATTGTTTAACACATTCACGAATGTAGTGATATCTCGTGTCAATGTGCTTGCTTCTGTCATGGTAGACTGGATCCTTACAAAGCGAGATTGCGGACTTGTTGTCCACCTTGAGAGTGAATTTGACTGAATCCTTCTTCACCAAGTCTGCTAGTAACCGCCCAAGGAAAACTCCTTGTTGGGCTGCGGTTGCGGCTGCGATATACTCGGCCTCGCATGAAGACAACG
This sequence comes from Scilla litardierei, assembly GCA_030789695.1. Lineage (NCBI taxonomy): Eukaryota > Viridiplantae > Streptophyta > Magnoliopsida > Asparagales > Asparagaceae > Scilla > Scilla litardierei. The sequence continues at coordinate 220,038,571 of CM061142.1, read as the reverse complement.
TCACAATCTTTTGCTTCTGTGAGGCCCAACTAATGATGCTAGAGCCGAGAAAGTAAACCCACCCCGTGGTGCTCTTTCGATCATCCACATCACCAGCAAGATCAGCATCACTAAAACCAATGAGATGTGGATCTACCTCCTCCTTTGCATAGAAGCAACCGAGGCGCAAGGTGACCCGTAAGTATCGAAGAATTTGCTTCACAGCTGCCATGTGCTGTGTGGTTGGTGCTTCCATGTAGCGGCTCACTATCCCAACCGCATACGAAATATCCGGCCTTGTGTGCACGAGGTATCTCAACATCCCAACTATGCTCCGATAGTTGGTGGCGTCAACTGGAGGATTAGGACTCACCTTGCTGAGTTTGAGCCTTGCTTCCATAGGGGTCTGACAAGAGTTGCATTCCACCATCCCATGCTTGTCAAGGATACTAGCAGCATATGCCGATTGATACAGCGAGGTCCCTTGTGATGATTGCTCCACTTCAATCCCAAGGTAGTAGCTTAGAAGCCCAAGACCACTCATAAAAAAGATCTGCTTTATTTGGGTTTTGAACTCTGCTACATCTGTGACATTTGACCCCGTTATGATAAGGTCATCGACATACACCCCAACTAGCAAGTTGGAGCTTCCCACGCTCTTCTTGTAGACCGCATGTTCTTGTGGGCATCTTTCGAAGCCAAGAGTGGTGAGGCTCTTGTCCAACTTCGAGTTCCAAGCTCGTGGAGCTTGGCGCAGTCCATAGAGAGCTTTCCTCAACTTGAGTACCTTTTGCTCATTTCTTTCTTCAACAAAGCCAGGGGGTTGAGAGACGTATACCTCCTCGATAAGGTCACCGTTGAGGAAGGCTGATTTGACGTCCATATGATGTACCTCCCATCCTCTTTGCGCCGCCAAAGCCAAGATTAACTTCCCGGTTTCAAGCCTCGCCACCGGTGCAAAGACTTCATTAAAATCCACCCCTTGGCGCTGAACATATCCCTTCGCAACGAGCCGGGCCTTGTGTTTAACTACCGCTCCTGTTGAGTCCTTCTTCACCTTGTAAACCCATCTAAGTCCGATAGGTTTGTGTCCAGCTGGTAGGTGTACTAACTTCCAAGTGTTGTTTCTAACAATAGACTCAAGCTCTTCCCTCATCGCAAGCCTCCAACACTCATGTTGTTTGGCTTCAATATGACTTGCAGGCTCCTCTGCAGTCATTAAGAGTATCTCTTCATCTCCCTCTTCTGGTTGGTAGATATCTTCGAGAGAGCGATACTTCCGCGGCACCATGGATGACGAGGTAGGAGTTTCCAGAGAAAAACCACCGGTGAGTGTAGTTGGGGAGATCGGCAGCGGCTCAGAGGCAGTTGAGATCGCCCGGGTGGGTGACTGGCTGGAGTCAGTAGATGCCGTAGTTTCGCGTCGATCTTCGGGATTTTCAGGGGCTCCTTCGGGTGCTTCGTCTTCATCGTAACCAAGCACAATGAATGTTCCCACAGGCCGTGAATCACTTCCGGGCCGTGAATCACTCTACTCCTCGTTGTGCTTGCATGGTGTTTGCTCCCAACACCATGCTTTGTCCTCCTCGAATCGCACGTCCCGACTAACATGCAACTTCTTGTGTGCCAGATCATACAACAGGTAGGCTTTGGACCCATCTTCGTAGCCGAGAAACACCATAGGATTTCTGCGATCTTCCAGCTTCTTCAGATGAGGTTGCACAATTTTCATATGCGCAACACATCCAAAGACACGAAGGTAGTGGACCTTCGGCTTCCGCCCACACCAAGCTTCATATGGTGTCATCCCTTCGAGACTCTTCGTCGGTGCACGGTTGAGGATATGGACAGCCGTATTCACCGCTTCTCCCCAAAAGAACGAGGGCATGTTCTTGCTCTTCATCAAGCTCCTTGCCATCTCAATGATAATCTGATTCCTCCGCTCTACAACACCGTTTTGTTGCAACAAATATGGTGCTGTGAGTTGTCTTTTGATGCCCAGTTTTTCACAATAACTGGAGAATTCCTTTGAGGTGAACTCCCCTCCTCGATCCATCAGCAACATTTTCAACCGTAGGTCGATCTCCATCTCCGCTAGCGATTTAATTTTCTTAAATGCATTAAAAGCCTCATCCTTGCTTTTGATAAGACAGATCCACATGTAACGACTGAAATCATCTACGCATAGCAGAAAATATTGGTTACCTCCCCGTGTCACCGGTGTGATCGGTCCACAAATATCGGCGTGAATAAGTTGAAGGGGCTTCTCCGCACGATACGTCGAGGAGGATGGAAATGGCGTGCGATGTTGCTTTCCGACCAAGCACCCATCACACAGTTGATCTTGTTGCCCCAAGACCGGCATGCCTTCAACCATCTTCTTGTGCGCTAAGCTCCTTAGCGTCGGAAAGTTCAAGTGACCGTAGCGTGCATGCCATAGCCATGACTTCTCCTTGAGGTTCACCATCAAGCACATGGGTTCGGCAAGGTGAAGATCAAGAGCGTACAACCTGTTTTGACTCCGCTTCACATTAGCCAATAGCCTCCATGTGTTGTAGAAGATCTTGAGAGAGCCATCCTTTAATGTGCTTGCACATCCGTGTTCATCAAGTTGTCCAATGGACACGATGTTGCTTCGGAGCTTCGGGATATAATAAACATCACACAACGTAAGATGTTGCCCATTTTGACATTGGAACAAGATAGTTCCACGCCCACAAATATTGACGACGGATTCATCACCAAACTTTATGTTCCCCTTGATGCTTTCATCTAGGTAGGAGAACTTCTCCTTGCAACCCGTCATATGATTGCTAGCACCGGTATCGAGGTATCACGCCTCAACTGCATGAAGATTTGGCATCACCTTCTCCTCGTTGAGCATCAATACATTCTCACGCTCCTCCGAATGTCCGAGTTCACACAACTCGGCTTTGAGAAGAGCTGGCGCATCATCATCCCACTTTGCAAAGTGGGCTTTGTCTCCGGTCTTCTCGGAACGGCACTCGTTTGTAAAGTGCCCAAACTTGCTGCACTTGTAACATTGGAGTTTGCTTTTGTCCCGAGTCTTCTCTTGATGAGTTGGTCCATCACCACGCCCATCATTGCGTCCATGGCCATGGCCACGGCCACGGCCACGGCCACGGCCACGGCCTCTCCCACGAAAATAATGCCCACCACCTTGTCCCCTTGACGAGCTTGATGCGGCATCATATTTTGCCTTCCATTCGAATTCCGTCAGTAGAACCCGCTCCTCCACCTTCTCATTGGTGGGTCTTTGACGGCTAGAGAGCCGTTCTTCGTGGGCCTTCAGAGACCCAATGACCTCCTCCAAGGTCATGGTCTTCAAGTTCCCGAATTGTTCCATCGTAGAAACGATTTGCAGGAATTTTTCGGGAACCGCACGGAGAAGCTTCCAGACGACATAGGCCTCTTCGACCTTGTCTCCCAATGCACGGATCCTGTTGACGTTGGTTGTCAACTTCATAGCAAAGTCATCGACCGTCTCCGCATCTTCCATGCGAAGACGTTCAAACTCCCATCGTAGGGTTTGAATTTTTGCTTCTCGGACGCGCTCCACGCCCATGTGCATTGTCTTTAGCATCTCCCATGCTTCTTTGGCCGTTTTCTTCTCCGAGATCAGCATTAGAGTCTCCTCGCTGATACTTTGATAGATGGCGGCTAACGCCATCGAATCCTTCTTTCTATCCACCGCCTCATTTTGACTTGATGGTTCGATCGCATCCCAAACTCCATTCACGCCCATGAAAGCCCGCATCTTCAATGCCCATGATGAGTAGTTATCCTTCATCAGCAAAGGATAATGGATGGTCATCGACCCATCCTTCATCGAGAACTTCGATGTCGCAGTGTCAGACATTGCTGAGGATGTAGAAGACATTTCTTTTGGCTGAGGAATTTAGGTGTGACTCTGATACCAAATGTGAAAGATAGAACAATCAAGATGAGATGAGGATAATAGGTAAAGGTTTTTCTCAGATAATTTCATTATCATAATAGGCTATATTTATAGCCGAAACCTAATTACAAAGTGTCTCTTCATATCCCCCACTAATAGGTAACCTCCACATGTTATAAAGGCTAATTACAAAGCGTCTCTTAATTTCCCCTCCTAATAGGTAACCTCCACATGTTGTAAAGGCAACTATTGGTATTCCTAAATAATAGGTAACCTCCTAATTAATTTACATAATGCAAACAAGATTAATTCCAACAGCTCTTCCTGCTGGGGTTTGCCGCGGCAGCAGAGGCTCGTCGGAGGGGTGGCGGACGGCGCTGGAGGCGAAGAGTCGTCGGAGGAGCTGCTGCCCTAGTCGATGGCGTCGGGTGTAGGTGGAGCTTGCGGCTGCGCTGGGTTGCTCGGAGGTGGGAGAGGGGTTCGTCGGTGGTCAGAGGTGACGAGGTGTGGGGAGAGGGGTTCGAAGAGGTGGGCGGATGGTTGAAGGTTGACAGGAGGGCTTGTGGCTGTCAGAGAGAGGCTGGGCTTGCGATCGAGGCTGAGGAAATGGCGTGAGGGTGAGGGGAGATCGCCGAAGCTTTCTTAGGAGGGTCAGCAGTGTTTAGGGCTTGCCGACGGTGGCTGGGTTTTACGAGGAGATCACCGGAGCTCGGCGAGGTGAACGTCGTGGAGCAGTGGGGGTAGGTACTGGGTGTTCACTGGTGTCGAACTGGAAGTTTCCCGGAGATAGGGAGAGGACGGTGAGAGGAATATGGGGTCGTCACGGTGAGATGAACGGAAGGGGGACGTCGGCTTCGAAGGAGGGCGGAGGGCGGAGGGCGGGTTGTAGGTCAGAGTGGGCGAGGGAGTTGGAGTACGGTGCCTGGCGGCGATCTGAGGGTGCGGGTCGCTTGCGGACGGTGGCGTGGGTTGAGGGGAAGAGATGGGGTTTTGGGTTCGGTGTTGCAATGGAGGAGGGCTCGTCGGCGAGGTTTAGAGGGTCGAGGGCTTCGGGTTCGTCGGTGAAGGTGGCTTGGTCGGAGAGTGGGAAGGGGAGGCCTAGGCTCCTGGGTTGGTGAAGCCGTGAGAGATGATGAGGAGTGCTGGGTCTTGGCTTTTGAAGGTGGGACGTGTGCGAGTTTAAAGGCTGAGGTTGGGATGATACCGTTGCAATGAAGGAAGTGTGGGTTGTTACGAGTGCATGGGGGTGGGATCCGAAGATCGTGATACAGGGAGCGAATCTCGTGGGTGAGAGCCTGGGTTTGAAGAAATGAGAGGGAGGGAGTCGTTGCATGTGCTTGCACGCGGGAGTGTGTGGGAGAGATGCTGGGCTTAGCGTGCAAGAGAAGGATGCGGGTTGATGCGGGGTGATAACCGCATGCCAAACGAAGGGTGTGGGTTTATTTATGGTTAGATTAGGCTAAGGTAACATATATTTATTGTTAAGAGTTATTGTTATTAGAAAAGATATTTATTTAGGATATTAGAGAAATCTAAGTTAATATTGTAACGACTGGTTTTCATGTATCTGGATTTATTATATTATACTATATGTTTTAGTGGATTTTCTCCTCATATGTGGTTTTCGTCCCCGTAGCTTTCATTTTCGATCGTTTCGTCGTATTTTCTTAGCTTCTTCCGTTGATTGTCGATTTCGGAGTATGTCATTCGTGACGGGCTTCATATCGGTCATATCTTATTGTTAGATCGAGCCTAGGAGTCTTAGGAATCGATCCCGGAGCTTCGCGCTCCATTTCGGAACTTTTGGTGCTCATTAGCCGGTGCAAGAAGGGGCACCGACCGACTAGATGACGATCCAGTCGGTCGAAAAACCTTCTTGAACCGACTAGTTGGCTTTGTTAATTTCTCAGGAGTTACTGTTTGTCGTTAGTCGGTCTAAGAACGTTGGTTGACCGACTAGGTTGCAAACTAGTCGGTCGACAATGCTTCTTCAACCGACTAACTCATTAACTATTTTTGGTACCAGTTACTGTTCACTCTTAGTCGGTCTAAGTTCATCTTTCGACCGACTAGTTGTTAAACTAGTCGGTCAGTAGTTGTTCTTTGACCGACTAAATCTAAATCCTATTTTTGTACAGGAGTTACTGTTTGGACTTAGTCGGTCTGCGTTGGTCAACCGACCGACTAATTTCCAAACTAGTCGGTCAGTGGTTGCTCTTTGACCGACTAATCAGTGTCGAAACCCTAATTTCTGGGCAGCCGCCAGCACTTCCTATTTAAACCCCTCCCAAACGTTTTCTTCTTCTTCCTCATGACCTAAAACCCTAGTTTCTCCCCCATTGAGCCCCCAACTACCTCAAACCCTTATTCCTTCATCCCAAGCCCAAAATCCATCATCCAAACCCTCACTTAACACATTCTACCTCTCATCTTCCTCAAACCTTCATCAAATCCCCCAAAATCCCCCAAAACCCCATTTCTCCAGAATTTCCCCATTTATTCCAGATCTGAACCCTAGGTTCCCCAGAGTGTTTCTTCCGTTGCCGTGCTTGCTCGGCATCATTTTTTCGCCTCCGATACGGTGATAATCGATCTCTTAATGTTTTCATAACCCATTGTGTTTTTGTGAAACCCTAATGAAATGAATGTTGTTTTGATGATTGTTTCTCCATAACAGCGACTCTCCCGTAGATTAGCATCCGTGGGACGAACCCTCGTTGATCGTCATCCTCGGTGCTAGGCAAGTGAAACTTGCCACTTAGGGTTTGGGCCATGTTTTAGGCCATTTGCTTGTGTAGGCGTAAAAGAGACTAGGCGACGAAATGATACTCGCCTATGCAAAATTTCAGGGACTAGCTTGACAACGAAGCTAGGACCGTCATCTATCTTGTTGCATAACTATCATGTCATGTTTAATTTTGATTAACGGTACGCGAATTAATTGTCATCCATGCTATTCATATTGTGTGTCACATTCGTAGCACATGCTACAATACTTGTGTTTCCTGGCCCGTGTTCCAGAAGCGGGCTACGTGAGTTGGTTGATAGCCAATGCCCGACCTACTTGTTTACTGGCTAGGCACCTGCGTTGCAGGCATAACCCTACGCCATACATGTTAAATACACTTTTTGGCTCGTGTTCCAGAAGCGAGCATTCCGTGTTCGGGGTGATTCCCTGGCTCGATACACGTGGAGGGGTAGAGATAAACAGTCACTTGAGCTTAGGAGTTGGCCCGATCAGCCACTCTAGCCAACATGCGGAATCTCTGTGCATAACTTGTTTACTTGACTGTTCACTTGACGTGAACCACTTGACTTGTACTTGTCCGTGTTTTACTTGTTATCCGTGACATACTTGCTACTTGTATTTCCCTTTACTTGTCACTTCCATACTATACTTGCCATGCCATGAAACATACTATAACTGCTAGGTTGCTAGTTTACCTTACCTTCAGTTTCCTTGCCCAAGTCTTTTAGACTTGCTGACATGTGCCCCTTTACTCTTTTGGGTGACACATGTTAGATCTCGAGCCTGGGTCCGTTGTTGAGGACGAGGTGTTTGCTGACGCCGAGCCCGAGCCTGTGTTTGGCGAGGAGTACGTGGACACTGGGGACCAGTCCTAGTGTCTTCATTGAGCTTTCCCCTTTTGTTTAGACTGCTGTTTGTTGTCGGTGCGTAGCACCTATACTCTGTTTACGCTGCTCCTTTTGTTGGCCTTGTTCTGGGCCTTTAGACTCTTTCTTTTAGCCTGGTGGCTTTTCTGGATGTTGAACTTAATTTTCAGGTTGGACAAATTATGAGATATGAGATTTTATTTCTGTCTCTCCTTGTGTTATTATTGTTGTTCCGCTTGTGGTTACAGGGACCTGCTTATGTTTTATTGACGCTTATCGGGTTTGGGGCTTCACAGCTCCACACTCGTGCGGACCTTTTCACGTCTCGCCTCCATTTTAGGGAAGCAGGGCGTGACAGGTTTTATTGGTGGCCCATGCAGGTCCTTCTGTACCTGCAAATTGTCGGAATAGCGATAATAATATTAGAATGTCCAATAAACTAAGTTCGACGTCCGAGTCATAAGCTATGAGTCTAATTGTTTCGTTTTCTGTGTCATTAGATGGCAGGAAGGCGAATCACCCGTGGTGGAGGTAGTGGTGCGCCCCCTCATGATGAGGAGCCTGAGAGGGAACCCACCAATGGGGAGATGATGCGGATGATGCTTCAGATGATGTAGGTGCAGCAAAGCGTGCTCCTGCAAGTCTAGAATGCTCCGGCTGGTCGAGCTCCTCGGGCGACTCCGGAGGCCCCTCGCTCCGAGCCGGGAGAAAAGCAATTTCGGGAGCTGGGTCCCGCATATTTTGATGGGTCTGAGGGTCCTCTGGCTGCCGATGAGTGGATTCGAAACATAGAGGATAACTTGAAGATGGCCAAGATCACCCCGGCTGGATGGGTTGATTTGGCAAAGGGGCAACTCAAGGATAATGCTCGGAACTGGTGAGATACGGAAGAGAAGATGCTGGTGGAGCCGATAGCTTGGGCTACCTTTAAGTCCAGGTTTGATGAAGAGTTCTTTCCGAAGGCTGCTAAGAAGGAGATGCTGCAGCGTTTCATTGATCTGAAGCAAGGGAGCTTAACGATGGACCAGTACCACCAAGAGTTCACTAGGCTTAGTCGGTTCGCACCGAAGATGGTGCAGGATGCTGATGAGAGGGCTCAGAGGTTCCTGCAGGGACTTGCTTTGGAGCTCCAGAGTTTTGTGTCTTCCTTTGATCTGGACTCTTATCAGAAAGTTCTGGTCGCTGCAAGGCGGCAGGAGCTGAACTTGAGTCAGAGGAGGGGACATGTTTCGGGTGCTGGGAAGAGGCCTATGGAGCAGGCCAGAGCGGTGGTTAGGCCTGGTTCAAGCCTAATCAGCCAGCTCAGTTCAAGAGGCCAGGAGGGCCTATTCTGAAGACTTGCCATTTCTGCGGTAGGACCGGGCACGTCAAGGATCAATGTAGGAGATTCCTGGGCCAGTGTGTCGTCTGTGGGGATCCTACCCATGCCATGAAGGATTGTCCGAGGTCGAAGCAGCCTTGGAGGGCACCTGTTGCAGCACCGCCGTTGCAGCAAAGAGCCCCTATGCCCGCTGGACGTGGAGCGCCCCTTGTTCCACAGAGACAGGCCTTTCGACAGGCTGTTCCGCCGAGGAGGCAGGCCTTTCTGATGACTGAGGAGGAGAGCATGGCCGTGGACAAGGTTATTACAGGTAACGCTCATTCTAGCTATTTTCTTCCTTAGTTAGTTTGATTGTTGATTATGTTGGTTGCTTGCTCATGTTTGTTGCTAGAATAGGATTTGATTGTTAGACTGTTTGCTAGGTGTGGTTTTGGTTTGCACATTTCCTGCACGAGTCCTCTTTGACTCAGGTGCGTCGATGTGCATTTTGGCCCGGAGCTTCGTGGAGAAGCATTCCTTGTCGACGTCCTCTCTTCCTAAGAGTTGGAATATCGTCACAGGGAACGGTGTGGTCTCGGTGCATCGTGGGTGCAATTCTTGCCCGTTGGTGGTTTGTGGACGTGAGCTTTGTGCTGATTTCATTGTCCACGACATCATCAACTACGATGCGGTCCTTGGGATGGATTGGCTTGCGAGCTTCTATGCTACGATTGACTGTCGGAGGAAGAAGGTGGTGTTCGAGATTCCCAGACATCCAGTATTTGAGTTCAGCCGTGGTAGCAGCTCGCTTGGTCCTGTCAGATTTCGGGCCAGGCCGGTGGAGATTGTGGCTCTGCAGATGGAGTTGGAGAGGCCAGCCGTGGTGCGAGATTTTGATGATGTCTTCCCCCGAGGAGATGTCTGGTTTTCCACCTGATCGAGCTTTAGAATTTTCTATTGATCTCATTCTGGGAGCGCAGCCGATTTCGAAGGCGCCCTATCGTATGGCGCCTGCAGAATTGGAAGAGTTGCGGAAGCAGTTGGATGAGCTTTTGCAGAAGGGTTATATCAATCCTAGTGTGTCTCCGTGGGGAGCACCGGTGCTACTAGTGAAGAAGAAGGATGGTTCGCGTCGCATGTGCATGGACTATCAGGAGTTGAATGCGGTGACCATCAAGAATAAATACCCGTTGCCTCGCATCGATGATATTTTTGATCAGATTGGAGGTTCGAGGGTGTTTTCTAAATTAGATTTGAGGAGTGGTTACCATCAGTTGAAGGTGAAGAAGGGTGATGTTCCGAAGACAGCGTTCAGGACGAAGTATGGACACTATGAGTTTGTGGTTATGCCTTTCGGCGTAACTAACGCACCCACAATTTTCATGAATCTGATGAACCGGATTTTCTATGACTTTTTGGATAAGTTTGTCGTTATATTCATTGACGACATTCTGATCTATTCGAGGTCGGAGGAGGAGCATGCATCGCACTTGAGGACGGTATTGGAGATTTTGAGGAAGCATCGTTTGTATGCTAAGTTTTCGAAGTGCGAGTTTTGGCTGGATAGAGTTGCTTTTCTTGGGCATGTGGTGACTGGAGATGGTATTTCAGTGGATCCCGAGAAGATTAGGGCCATCAGAGAGTGGCCTGTTCCGTCGTCTGCGTCTGAGATCTGGAGTTTTCTTGGACTTGCTGGTTACTATCGGCGTTTCATTAAGGACTTTTCCCGTATTACTGAACCGATGACCAGGTTGACGCGGAAGGATGTACCTTTTGTTTGGTCAGGTGATTGTGAGAATGCTTTTGGTGTTCTGAGGGAGAAGTTGACGACTGCCCCTATTCTTGTTGTGCCTGATCACAGCGGTGGATTCGAGGTCTTTTGCGATGCTTCTGGCAAGGGTCTCGGTTGTGTGTTGCATTAGCACGGGCATGTTGTGGCGTATGCTTCGCGTCAGCTCAAGACTCATGAGAAGAATTACCCGACGCATGATTTGGAGTTGGCTGCTGTTGTGTTTGCTCTTAAGATTTGGAGACACTTCCTGCTGAGTGAGAAAGTGAAGATCTTCACCGATCACAAAAGCTTGAAGTATATTTTTACTCAGAAGGAGCTCAACATGCGACAACGTCGATGGTTGGAGCTCATGGCGGATTATGAGATTGATTTGCAGTATCACCCTGGCAAGGTGAATGTGGTTCCTGATGCGCTGAGTAGGCTTCCAGTGGTGATGATTTTGACCTCGCAGTGGAGATTGCAGCAGGATTTTTGCGAGTCTGGTGTGGAGATTGTTCTTCCTGGGGAGGCTTCTTCGTTGATGTGTATGCAGATACAGTCGACGATTGTGGATCGGATCAAGGCTGGCCAGGCTGAAGATCCGAAGCTGGTGAAGATTCGGGGGCAGGTAGAAGCCGGTCTGCGGACTGACTTTTTGATTCATGAGGATGGCTCGCTGAGGTTTGGAGCCAGGTTGTGTGTGCCAGCTGGGGATATTAGAGAGGAGTTGATGGTGGAGGCACACAGTTTGCCGTATTCTGTGCATCCTGGTGGCACCAAGATGTACAAGGATCTTCGTCTGAACCATTGGTGGCATGGTATGAAGAGGAGTGTGGCTCGGAGTGTAGCCAAGTGTCTGGTTTGCCAATAAGTGAAGGCGGAGCATCAGCGTACGGCCGGGTTGCTGCAACCGATTCCGATTCCGGAGTGGAAGTGGCAATACATCACTATGGATTTCGTGACTGGGCTACCTCGGAGTCCGAAGCAGAATGACGCGATTTGGGTGATCGTAGATCGATTGACCAAATCCGCGCACTTTATTCCATTCCGAGTGGGACAGTCCACTGAGGCGCTAGCAAGGAGATATATGGAGGAGGTCGTACGACTTCATGGGGTCCGCGTGAGTATCGTGTCGGACAGAGACACGAGGTTCACATCTCAGTTCTGGCAGAGTTTGCAGAAAAGTTTGGGTACGCGTTTGAGTTTCAACACGTCGTACTATCCGCAGACGGATGGCCAGTCCGAGAGGACGATTAAGATCTTGGAGGACATGCTGAGGGCGTTCATGTTGGATTTCAAGGGTTCGTGGGAGGACCATCTACATTTGGTGGAGTTCTCTTACAACAACAGCTTCCAGGCATCTATTGGCATGGCGCCTTTCGCCGCTTTGTATGGGAGGAAATGTCGATCGCCATTGAGTTGGGATGACGTTGGCGATCGGGAGCTGTTGGGGCCTGAGATGATTGTGGAGGCTGTGGGGGTCATCAGGAACATTCGAGAGAGGGTGAGGATTGCTCAGGACCGTTTTAAGCATTGGGCGGATGCTAAACGTCGTCCTTTGGAGTTTCAGCCTGGAGATCATGTGTTTCTGAAGATTTCCCCGAATCGTGGTGTGATTCGCTTTGGGAAGCGAGGGAAGTTGAGCCCGCGATACATTGGACCGTTTGATATTCTGGAGAAAGTTGGCGAGGTAGCCTACCGCTTAGCCTTGCCGCCATCTTTGGAGGGAGTTCACAATGTTTTCCATGTGTCGCAGCTTCGTCGATACATTAGCGATCCATCTCATGCTGTGGATTTCTCGGATATTACCATTCGCCCTGATATGACGTATGATCAGCAGCCAGTGCAGATTTTGGACAGGCGTCAGAAGTCACTTCGGAACAAGGTTGTCAATCTTGTGAGTGTGATGTGGCGACACGGCTCGCCTGGAGAGTCTACTTAGGAGAATGAGGATGAGATGCAAGAGCGTTTCCCACTTTTGTTTCCAGACACGTGAGTGTTGGGAAATTCCGAGGACGGAATTTTTCTTAAGTTGGGGAGGATGTAACGACTGGTTTTCATGTATCTGGATTTATTATATTATACTATATGTTTTAGTGGATTTTCTCCTCATATGTGGTTTTCGTCCCCGTAGCTTTCATTTTCGATCGTTTCGTCGTATTTTCTTAGCTTCTTCCGTTGATCGTCGATTTCGGAGTAAGTCATTCGTGACGGGCTTCATATCGGTCATATCTTATTGTTAGATCGAGCTTAGGAGTCTTAGGAATCGATCCCGGAGCTTCGCGCTACATTTCGGAACTTTTGGTGCTCATTAGCCGGTGCAAGAAGGGGCACCGAACGACTAGATGACGATCCAGTCGGTCGGAAAACCTTCTTGAACCGACTAGTTGGCTTTGTTAATTTCTCAGGAGTTACTGTTTGTCGTTAGTCGGTCTAAGAATGTTGGTTGACCGACTAGGTTGCAAACTAGTCGGTCGGCAATGCTTCTTCAACCGACTAACTCATTAACTATTTTTGGTACCAGTTACTGTTCACTCTTAGTCGGTCTAAGTTCATCTTTCGACCGACTAGTTAAACTAGTCGGTCAGTAGTTGTTCTTTGACCGACTAAATCTAAATCCTATTTTTGTACATGAGTTACTATTTGGACTTAGTCGGTCTGCGTTGGTCAACCGACCGACTAATTTCCAAACTAGTCGGTCAGTGGTTGCTCTTTGACCGACTAATCAGTGTCGAAACCCTAATTTCTGGGCAGCCGCCAGCACTTCCTATTTAAACCCCTCCCAAACGTTTTCTTCTTCTTCCTCATGACCTAAAACCCTAGTTTCTCCCCCATTGAGCCCCCAACTACCTCAAACCCTTATTCCTTCATCCCAAGCCCAAAATCCATCATCCAAACCCTCACTTAACACATTCTACCTCTCATCTTCCTCAAACCTTCATCAAATCCCCCAAAATCCCCCAAAACCCCATTCCTCCAGAATTTCCCCATCTATTCCAGATCTGAACCCTAGGTTCCCCGGAGTGTTTCTTCCGTTGTCGTGCTTGCTCGGCATCATTCTTCCGCCTCCGATACGGTGATAATCGATCTCTTAATGTTTTCATAACCCGTTGTGTTTTTGTGAAACCCTAATGACATGAATGCTGTTTTGATGATTGTTTCTCCATAACAGCGACTCCCCCGTAGATTAGCATCCGTGGGACGAACCCTCGTTGATCGTCATCCTCGGTGCTAGGCAAGTGAAACTTGCCACTTAGGGTTTGGGCCATGTTTTAGGCCATTTGCTTGTGTAGGCGTAAAAGAGACTAGGCGACGAAATGATACTCGCCTAGGCACAATTTCAGGGACTAGCTTGACAACGAAGCTAGGACCGTCATCTATCTTGTTGCATAACTATCATGTCATGTTTAATTTTGATTAACGGTACGCGAATTAATTGTCATCCATGCTATTCATATTGTGGGTCGCATTCGTAGCACACGCTACAATACTTGTGTTTCCTGGCCCCTGTTCCAGAAGCGGGCTACGTGAGTTGGTTGATAGCCAATGCCCGACCTACTTGTTTACCGGCTAGGAAACTGCGTTGCAGGCATAACCCTACGCCATACATGTTAAATACACTTTCTGGCTCGTGTTCCAGAAGCGAGCATTCCGTGTTCGGGGTGATTCCCTGGCTCGATACACGTGGAGGGGTAGAGATAAACGGTCAATTGAGCTTAGGAGTTGGCCCGATCAGCTACTCTAGCCAACAGGCGGAATCTCTGTGCACAACTTGTTTACTTGACTGTTCACTTGACGTGAACCACTTGACTTGTACTTGTCCGTGTTTTACTTGTTATCCGTGACATACTTGCTACTTGTACTTCCCTTTACTTGTCACTTCCATACTATACTTGCCATGCCATGAAACATACTATAACTGCTAGGTTGCTAGTTTACCTTACCTTTAGTTTCCTTGCCCAAGTCTTTTAGACTTGCTGACAAGTGCCCCTTTACTCTTTTGGGTGACACATGTTAGATCCCGAGCCTGGGTCCGTTGTTGAGGACGAGGTGTTTGCTGACGCCGAGCCCGAGCCTGTGTTTGGCGAGGAGTACGTGGACACTGGGGACCAGTCCTAGTGTCTTCATTGAGCTTTCCCCTTTTGTTTAGACTGCTGTTTATTGTCGGTGCGTAGCACCTATACTCTGTTTACGCTGCTCCTTTTGTTGGCCTTGTTCTGGGCCTTTAGACTCTTTCTTTTAGCCTGGTGGCTTTCTGGATGTTGAACTTAATTTTCAGGTTGGACAAATTATGAGATATGAGATTTTATTTTTGTCTCTCCTTGTGTTATTATTGTTGTTCCGCTTGTGGTTACAGGGACCTGCTTATGTTTTATTGACGCTTATCGGATTTGGGGCTTCACAGCTCCACACTCATGCGGACCTTTTCACGTCTCGCCTCCATTTTAGGGAAGCGGGGCGTGACAAATATTCATTAAGATATTTAGATACGGTCATTAAGATTTTAAATCAAGATTCTCTGACAACTTATTAAGATTTCAGGAGATCTATCGCGTTATTTAGATTTGGTTGATAGGAATATATATAGTCAAGATTGGTTAGGATCTGGTTTGGTCAATAATTTGTCTTGTCGAGATATTAAGACTTATTTGAATTAGATCAAGGAAATCGATTTGGTTAAAAATCTTGGGTTAAGATTGGATTCGGAGAATCGATCTAATCGGGAATTGATTAGGAGGAATTGATTAGGTTAAGACATATGATTCATTATGATCACGATCTGATTTAGAAGATTGATGTAGCTAAGATTAGATTAGGAAAACCACTGGTTAGGATAATCGGGTTATACGATCTCGCCCTTGAAATCAACGTCAAACAAAAGTTTTGAAGAAGATACCAATGTGATCGCTAAGTCGCGAGGATCACGAATACGTGGTCCGATCACGTGACCTAGCTATGAAAATTAATAATAAAATCATAAGACAATAATTCAAATAAATCTACTAATGGAAACACGTACGAAATACGTACGTATAGAAACATGCCGTTACAGCCATAATTGGTGACCGTTATCCTCTTAACATCACTTAAGGGATCCTGAAGATCTATAAGTACATGGGAGATAGACAGAATGTGAGGTTTAAGATCTGATACTCAGAGATTACATACAGTATCTTAGTTTTCTTCCACAAAAGAGCTTGCAACGCTAGACCAGAGACGAGCCTCCTTGGGTCGATCGCAGGTGCTCCAAGCTCCCGCCCTCTCTTATGTTTCTTCTAACTTAAACATCGGAGGGGATTTGGGTTTGGACCAAGATCCGACCCCCCTGACGCTTTCTTGTGGTGCAGATCATCGAGTCTTGATCCTACTTGAGGGTCGCACCTGAGCTTCTCAACATCGATCATCCGACGCTCGATCCGTTCGAGGGTCGACCAAACCCCGCAAGTCACCACAATCAACAAACGACCATGTTTCTTCCAACATAGGGTCCAACTCAACCGAATGACAAGGCTCCAGCTCAGCAAGAAGGGATTCACGTCAGCATCTCAGTTGTTTCGGTCATTTTTGGCCTTAACACACAGATATGGCATGAGGTGATAGACCACGTTTGCAGATAAAATTGACGGTTATAGGTACATTGTACGTTGGGCAGGCATCAACCCACCTCGTTCATGGGCTCGTTGGCGTTGGCAGGTTACCCTTCGGACCCTATAAATAGAGATGAAACCATCTCTATCAGTTATGCAGAATCTCGTAACCTAAATCGCTACTTCAAACCCCCAGTTTCAACGTCTTTCAGGAACCGCGAAGTGACGGCTACCCCTAGCTGCTTTCACTCCTTCATTCGCTTGCCGCTAACTTAAGCATCGGAGCCGAATCGAATGGACATCCCAAATTGTTCATCTAATGCATATTCTCTCCTTTTCAGGCAGCAATGAATGATCTTTCCCCCAGCCCGGTGAAACACACTTGACCGGACTCAATTGTTGCTTGAAAGATCACTCACGCGACCCGACTTGGCACTGCGGGATTCCCGCCACCAACCCCCCTTCCGAAGGTATGCTCTTTTAACGCTAACAACCCCAATTGACTATGGGCACAACCACGCTTAGCCCACGTGACATCACCCGCGTGATGTCTTACGCACATCACTTACTTTCTTCATATAATTTCATTTGACTTAGGCATCAGAGGGGAGATGGGGGGTTGCGCCCACCGGGACATCTGATGCATTTGTGTCCTCCGTTTCAGACACAAGAGAAGGAAGGTGTACCGGTTAAACCGGCCTGTCCGGACCCGACTTGTTATGGGCTTGCTCTCCGGCCCAGCAAGTATCCATGAACCAACATTAACGAGAATAAGAATCAATTGATATAGTGTTGAACTCCTGTCTCTTCGTTGTAACCTCCTACTGAGTTACGGTGTTACATAATTTTATTCATAAAAGATTTAAAAAAAGACAACCACATAAAATCCACAGAGTCCGCCCAACCTCTTGAGCTCGCACAGCAGTATCATCGCCATCATTATTTTCCTCCCGACGAGCTCAATGCAGATCGCATCACATTTTCTCAAAAAGATCTTCAGCACTCCCTTCGTATCTCGCCTGATCGCCTGCTTCGTGATGCCCTGCGCCGCTACTCCCCGACACAACATCATGCTTGTGTGATTCAGCCGGAGCATCCTACAATACAACCAGTAGAATGTGTGACAAAAGTATAAAGCCATAATGTCCACAATCAAACAGTGAATATATGTTTTACATAATTGAAACATGTACCGTAGTCTCACCTTTCCTCCATCAGCAGCAAGACTCCCCATGGCGATTGCCTTCTCCCTCAGCAACGCTTTGATTGTTTTCCCAGTCGAAACTAGTGGAATCTTATCAAACACGACGCTTCTCGGCACCAAATCCCCAGGCAGCCTCTCCTTACAAAACGCTATTATGCTGTCCTCCGTCGCCTCGCACCCGTCGGCCAGCTCGACGAAAGCGCACACGGTCTCTCCGAGCTCCCGATCAGGCCTCCCCACGACCGCGGCCGCATGCACCGCCGGATGGCTGAAAATGGTTGACTCGATCTCGATGGTACCAATCTTCTTCCCGCCACAGACGACAATGTCCTTAAGCCTATCCTTCAGCTCAATGTACCCGTCAGGGTGCATGACACCGGCGTCACCGGAATGGAACCACCCCCCTCTGAACGACTCCTCGGTCATCCCACGATCCAGGTACCCGCTCATGATGTTGTTGCCATGATACATGATCTCGCCGATCGTCCGACCGTCCGCCGGGACGCTCTCCATCGTCGCAGGGTCCTTAACGTCAGCCTCGTCCAACACCAAATGTGGAAGGCCCTGCCGACACCTGAGCCTCGACCGTTGCTCAGCCGGCAACGCATCCCACTCCGGCCGCCACACACAATACACCGCACAACCATACGTCTCGGTCTGGCCTCCGCAGTGAGTCACTACGAACCCCAGCTCCTCCATCTTCGACAACACTGCAGGGGGCGGCGGCGAACCGCCCATCACGAAGCCGACGCGGCGGGGGAGAGCCGGGCGAGCCGAGCCATCGGCATTTGCGATCATGTTGAGGACCGGTGTCGTGCCTGCAAGATGCGTGACTCCATGCTCAGCAATTGCGGAGAAAATAGCCTCTGCGGACGATGGATGGATGATGATGTTGGCTCCGCCCTGAGCCGCGACGCCCCAGATGATAGCCCATCCGTTGCAGTGGTACATCTGAATCGTCCAGAGAAAGACAGGCGTCGATCCCATCTCCATGAGCAGGAGCATGGCGAGCGTGTTCAGATACGCGCCTCGATGGTTGTAGATGACTCCCTTTTGGGGGAAGCCGGTCGTGCCGGAGGTGTAGCTGATGGACAGCGCGTCGAACTCGTCGCGCGGCCACCGGATGTCGAATCCCTCGCCGGCGCTACTGATCACAGACTCGTACTCCAACTCATTGTGGATGTCGTCGGGGTTGTGGCAGGGATAGAAGGGATCGCAGATCGTGATCTTGAGTGGATCAATGGTGGACTGAAACTGCTGCTTGATGATCGCAAGAGCTTTGTCGGCAAGAGCAACGTATTGTTGGTGGACGAAGAGCAGCTTTGGCTTGCACTGTTGGATCAGGTCAGCGATGTGGTCGGCGTGGTCGTGAGTCGTTAAGGCGCAGATAACACCGCCCGCCATCGGCACGGCGAAGTGGAGCTCATACAAAGCTGGCGTATTTGGGCTCAGTACAGCCACCTGCATTTAGATAACAGCCCAACTCTTTAGAAGATGATCAAATTTGATTGGAAGAAGGAAAAATTCGCTTGCAAAAAAAAAAAAAAAACGTGCACCAAAAATATACTAGCTAGGTACTTTTGTAGCATTCATCTAAATGATCATTGATCTTATTAATTTTATTCACATGCATATTAGTTGGAAATGAATAAAGCATCATCTTCATATATGGTTTTATACATTTACAGATCCAAGTTGGTAAAAATTAATTCAAAAAAGTTGATTTTAAACATAATGTTCCTAACAACAAAATATTCAGTAATGGAACATATGAAGGGAGTTTCACCAAAATATTCAGTAACGGAGCAAGATTTCTTACGCTAGTGCAACTAGTAGTCTTATACACGCTATGATGTGTATAAAATAAGACATCGGCTTTGTAGTTGGAATGATTAGTAGATACCAATCCAACCCTGGCCAATCACATTGGAAGGCAGTTGAGAGAGTTTTGAGATATCTAAATGGGACTGCTGATTATGCACTCTGCTATCAACGAAGTAGTAAAAATTACTGAAGGATTACACTGATGCTTATTGGGGAGGATACATCAATGCGAGGAAAGTTAACCTCTGGATATGTCTTCTTAATTAACCATGGTGCCATATCATCGAGTAGTTAGAAACAATCATGCAGAGCCCTATCCATGATGGAAGTCGCATTTGGGGCATTCTCTGTGGCAGCCCAAGAAGTTGTTTGGACGTTGAAGAGATTCATAGATCATTTAATTGGCACAAGTGATTCTGATCCAGTTCTAGTTAACTGTGATAGTCAGGCGGTAATTGTATATACAAAGGATACAAAGTATCATTGCAAAACCAAACACATAGATATTAAGTACAAATTTGGCAAGAAAATTGATGAACGCAAGGAGAAAAACATGAAGTACATACATATGTATGATATGATTGCAGATCCACTTACTAAGTCTATTCCTAGAAATGTGTTCTTGGAACACACAAGGTTTCAAGGATTGCGTAGAATATAATGTACTTTTGTTTTGTATTTTCCTAATGTTTATATATTAATGTCAATGTGTTTGATAACATACAAAGTTGTCAATGTTTTATGTAACATTTTTGATTAAAAAGTATGTCGAATAAATGTAAGGTTAGCCTTCTCACACATGTAACCTACTCCACAATTTAAGAAATAAGTGGAGATGAGACAAAATTTTAAGTTAACTATCAGACGTATAATTATGAGTTCGGGCTTAGAATCACAAGTCGCCTAATGATTAAGGGGTTATTATGGTCATCAATGTGAACTTAAGAATTCACCTCATCTGTCTTAGATGCCAAATGTGTGTCCTAGTAGTTTAATGTGAGTAAATTGAAGGAATCAAAGTTAGATATAGTGATGCCTAATTATCCTCTATACAACACTATATGTTGAGACATACACTTCACGAGAAAGGAGAAAGTGTTGTAACATATGTTTCATATTATATGTGCACAAGCGACCAAAGGGTTTAAAAATAAATTTGATCTCAACTTAATGTTGTGTGAGACCGTAAGGCCTTGAGAGCCTTAATTTAGTAACATTAGTTCAGAGCCTTAATCTAGTACCATTAGGACTTCGGTTGGGTTCTTGAGGCTTGGTTTAATGTTTGATATCTTAATATGGTGCCAAGAGATCGCGATGGATTTGGTTTAGAGGGGCATACATGAAAAAAAAAGTTAAGCCAGGTTCAAGAGAATCACGAGAAGAGAAAGATCATTTCGAGTATCATATTGATATGTGTTCACCAGTCAACCAGCTGAACTTATATGAACTTCAATTGTGAATGGAAAGTACTTGAGATCAACAGATAATTCTTAATGTGATTGAGTGATCTAGGGTGGTGCATACGTACTCATATGAGTTTCTATATACTCCTAACAATTATATAGCATCGAACTCATTCAATATGCCGATTGCACAACTTATTTCTCTTGTATGAATTTGCGCAGAATTAAGGGAACAAGTTTCCTTGTGTATCACATTATGTGTGAATGAGATATGTTGGTATATGCTGATATTTGATGGCTAATTAATGACCAAGTTATTTCACTCATAAGTGAGTGATAACTTGGCAAATACACCAATTAATGAAATATCTACGTTTGGGGCTTAGGAAATGACATAAATATGTGTATACGGTAGTTTGGGTGATTGCTATAACTGCCAAAATAGTTATGGTCTTAAATTGAATTCCAACCAAGTGGGAAGCCTATGAATAGCCTCCCCAATTGAGAGAATGAAGGATGATTATTGCAGATAATAACTACGACCAAGAGGCGTTCATCTTCAACAAGAGAATGCATCAAATAGAGAGAATCCAACACTAAATTTTGCCCTAAAAAAGAGAGATTTTAGTTGTGAGAACTAGTAGATTTTCACTCGTTTGATCATCTACAACCGCCTGTGTGTAAAAGCCTCGACGATCAACTCTTTTGCTGCGTACACATGGAGATTGGTAAGTCTTCTTCATAGATGTCAAATCACTTCAAGACAGTAAGTGAATCGGCTTCAAAACAAAAATCGTTCTAGTTAATATTTGAGACACGGCGCGAACTCAACTACCCATTGCTATTCAACTAACCACGCCTAATACGTGAACGAACAGATTTTACACAGACTGACAACAAAGAGGCAAGTAGTTCAGCAGACTTACAACATCGGCATTGCTGCCACCGTGGCCATGAGAAATGCCCATCTGGGCCATGGCGGAGGCGAGCCTGAGGCACCGATCACGTGTCTCTCCCCATGTGTAGGAAGTGGACCCATAGACGATGGAAGTGCGGTCTCCATACACCACTGCGGCCCGTTCCAAGAAACTGATCGGGGACAGGGGGGTGTGGTTGGCTGAGCAGCGGATAGCTCCCTCCATGGCCATCGCACAGCACTGCCAGCTGCTATCAAAAACTCGCTGCCTTGAACCAACTGCGTACAAAATTTAGCCTACAGAGACAAAGAAGAAGTGAAAATTAGTTGGGAATTTTAGCGTATATATAAGAAAGAGAGAGATTGAGGAGGATGGACGTGGACACTGGCGGTGCAAGATATGGTTCTTGAGTCTGAGACTGAATATATTCAAAATATGGTTCTTTGCATTTAGTCGACGTCTGAAATAATAGAAAGTAATATAGTATATATATGGATAAGAGAGAGAGAGAGAATGCACTTAAGCAGAACTTTTTTTAACCCATGCATCTCTTAGAAGTCCTCAAGCACGTTCTCTCATCATATTTTTCACACTTGTAGATTCGCAGAAAGATGATGATTTGAAAGAGATAGAACAATCAAAATGAGATGAGGAGGATGGGTAAAGGTTTTTCTCGGATGATTTCATTATCAAAATAGGCTATATTTATAGCCGAAACCTAATTACAAAGTGTCTCTTCATATCCCCCACTAATAGGTAACCTCCACATGTTATAAAGGCTAATTACAAAGTGTCTCTTCATATCCCCCACTAATCCCACTAATAGGTAACCTCCACATGTTGTAAAGGCACCTATTGGTATTCCTAAATAATAAGTAACCTCCTAATTAATTAACAAGATTAATTCCAACATTCACCCCTTTAATCTTGTTGCCGTTTTTGTTTCCTGCAGTCCGATTTTTTGACGCATCTCCAAGAACTTGACTCGTCCAAGTGGCTTGGTCAAAATATCGGCGAGCTGATTTTCCGCGCTCACGTGCTCTACTACAACATTTCCTTGTTTAACACATTCACGAATGTAGTGATATCTCGTGTCAATGTGCTTGCTTCTGTCATGGTAGACTGGATCCTTACAAAGCGAGATTGCAGACTTGTTGTCCACCTTGAGAGTGAATTTGACTGAATCCATCTTCACCAAGTCTGCTAGTAACCGCCCAAGCCAAACTCCTTGTTGGGCTGCGGTTGCGGCTGCGATATACTCGGCCTCGCATGAAGACAATGCCACAATCTTTTGCTTCTGTGAGGCCCAACTAATCATGCTAGAGCCGAGGAAGTAAACCCACCCCGTGGTGCTCTTTCGATCATCCACATCCCCAGCAAGATCAGCATCACTAAAACCAATGAGATGTGGATCTTCCTCCTCCTTTGCATAGAAGCAACCGAGGCGCAAAGTGCCCCGTATGTATCGAAGAATTTGCTTCACAGCTGCCATGTGCTGTGTGGTTGGTGCTTCCATGTAGCGGCTCACTATCCCAACCGCATACGAAATATCCGGCCTTGTGTGCACGAGGTATCTCAACATCCCAACTATGCTCCGATAGTTGGTGGCGTCAACTGGAGGATTAGGACTCACCTTGCTGAGTTTGAGCCTTGCTTCCATAGGGGTCTGACAAGAGTTGCATTCCACCATCCCATTCTTGTCAAGGATACTAGCCGCATATGCCGATTGACACAGCGAGGTCCCTTGTGATGATTGCTCCACTTCAATCCCAAGGTAGTAGCTTAGAAGCCCAAGATCACTCATAGAAAAGAGCTGCTTCATTTGGGTTTTGAACTCTGCTATATCGGTGACATTTGACCCCGTTATGATAAGGTCATCGACATACACCCCAACTAGCAAGTTGGAGCTTCCCACGCTCTTCTTGTAGACCGCATGTTCTTGTGGGCATCTTTCGAAGCCAAGAGTGGTGAGGCTCTTGTCCAACTTCGAGTTCCAAGCTCGTGGAGCTTGGCGCAGTCCATAGAGAGCTTTCCTCAATTTGAGTACCTTTTGCTCATTTCTTTCTTCAATAAAGCCAGGGGGTTGAGAGACGTATACCTCCTCGATAAGGTCGCCATTGAGGAAGGTTGATTTGACGTCCATATGATGTACCTCCCATCCTCTTTGTGCCGCCAAAGCCAAGATTAACTTCACGGTTTCAAGCCTCGCCACCGGTGCAAAGACTTCATTAAAATCCACCCCTTGGCGCTGAACATATCCCTTCGCGACGAGCCGGGCCTTGTGTTTAACTACCGCTCATGTTGAGTCCTTCTTCACCTTGTAAACCCATCTAAGTCCGATAGGTTTGTGTCCAGCTGGTAGGTGTACTAACTCCCAGGTGTTGTTGCTAACAATAGACTCAAGCTCTTCCCTCATCGCAAGCCTCCAACACTCATGTTGTTTGGCTTCAATATGACTTGCAGGCTCCTCTGCAGTCATTAAGAGTATCTCTTCATCTCCCTCTTCTTGTTGGTAGATATCTTCGAGAGAGCGATACTTCTGCGGCACCATGGATGAGGAGGTAGGAGTTTCCGGAGAAGAACCACCGGTGAGTGTAGTTGGGGAGTTCGGCAGCGGCTCAGAGGCAGTTGAGATCTCCCGGGTGGGTGACTGGCTGGAGTTAGTAGATGCCGAAGTTTCGCGTCGATCTTCGGGATTTTCTGGGGCTCCTTCGGGTGCTTCGTCTTCATCGTAACCAAGCACAATGAATGATACCACAGGCCGCGAATCACTTCCGGGCCGTGAATCACTCTCCTCCTCGTTGTGCTTGCGTGGTGTTTGCTCCCAACACCATGCTTTGTCCTCCTCGAATCGCACGTCCCGACTAACATGCAACTTCTTGTGTACCGGATCATACAACCGGTAGGCTTTGGACCCATCTTCGTAGCCGAGAAACACCATAGGATTGCTGCGATCTTCCAGCTTCTTTAGATGAGGTTGCACAATTTTCATATGCGCAACGCATCCAAAGACACGAAGGTAGTGGACCTTCGGCTTCCGCCCACACCAAGCTTCATATGGTGTCATCCCTTCGAGACTCTTCGTCGGTGCACGGTTGAGGATATGGACAGCCGTATTCACCGCTTCTCCCCAAAAGAACGAGGGCATGTTCTTGCTCTTCAACAAGCTCCTTGCCATCTCAATGATAATCTGATTCCTCCGCTCTACAACACCGTTTTGTTGCGGCGAATATGGTGCTGTGAGTTGCCTTTTGATGCCCAGTTTTTTCACAATAACTGGAGAAGTCCTTTGAGGTGAACTCCCCTCCTCGATCCGTCCGCAACATTTTCAACCGTAGGTCGACCTCCATCTCCGCTAGCGATTTGATTTTCTTAAATTCATTAAAAGCCTCATCCTTGCTTTTGATAAGATTGATCCACATGTAACGACTGAAATCATCTACGCATAGCAGAAAATATTGGTTACCTCCCGGTGTCACCGGTGTGATCGGTCCACAGAGATCGGCATGAATAAGTTGAAGGGGCTTCTCCGCACGATACGTCGAGGAGGATGGAAATGGCGTGCGATGTTGCTTTCCGACCAAGCACCCATCACACAGTTGATCTTGTTGCCCCAAGACCGGCATGCCTTCAACCATCTTCTTGTGCGCTAAGCTCCTTAGCGCCGGAAAGTTCAAGTGACCGTAGCGTGCATGCCATAGCCACGACTTCTCCTTGAGGTTCATCATCAAGCACATGGGTTCGGCAAGGCGAAGATCAAGAGCATACAACCTGTTTCGACTCCGCTTCACATTAGCCAATAGCCTCCCTGTGTTGTCGAAGATCTTGAGAGAGCCATCCTTTATTGTGCTTGCACATCCGTGTTCATCAAGTTGTCCAATGGACACGATGTTGCTTCGGAGCTTCGGGATATAATAAACATCACACAACGTGAGATGTTGCCCATTTTGGCATTGGAACAAGATAGTTCCACGCCCACAAATATTGACGACGGATTCATCACCAAACTTTACGTTCCCCTTGATGCTTTCATCTAGGTCGGAGAACTTCTCCTTGCAACCCGTCATATGATTGCTAGCCCCGGTATCGAGGTACCACGCCTCAACTGCATGAAGATTTGGCATCACCTTCTCCTCGTTGAGCATCAATACATTCTCCTGCTCCTCCGAATGTCCGAGTTCACACAACTCGGCTTTGAGAAGAGCTGGCGCATCATCATCCCACTTCGCAAAGTGGGCTTTGTCTCCGGTCTTCTCGGAACGGCACTCGTTTGCAAAGTGCCCGAACTTGCTGCACTTGTAACATTGGAGTTTGCTTTTGTCCCGAGTCTTCTCTTGATGAGTTGGTCCATCACCACGCCCATCATTGCGTCCACGGCCACGGCCACGGCCACGGCCACGGCCTCGCCCACGAAAATAATGCCCACCACCTTGTCCCCTCGACGAGCTTGATGCGGCATCATATTTTGCCTTCCATTCGGATTCCGTCAGTAGAACCCGCTCCTCCACCTTCTCATTGGTGGGTCTTTGACGGCTAGAGAGCCGTTCTTCATGGGCCTTCAGAGACCCAATGACCTCCTCCAAGGTCATGGTCTTCAAGTTCCCGAATTGTTCCATCGTAGAAACGATTTGCAGGAATTTTTCGGGAACCGCACGGAGAAGCTTCCGGACGACATAGGTCTCTTCGACCTTGTCTCCCAATGCACGAATCCTGTTGACGTTGGTTGTCAACTTCGTAGCAAATTCATCGACCGTCTCCGCATCTTCCATGCGAAGACGTTCAAACTCCCATCGTAGGGTTTGAATTTTTGCTTCTCGGACGCGCTCCACGCCCATGTGCATTGTCTTTAGCATCTCCCATGCTTCTTTGGCCGTTTTCTTCTCCGAGATCAGCATTAGCGTCTCCTCGCTAATACTTTGATAGATGGCGGCTAACGCCATCGAATCCTTCTTGCTATCCACCGCCTCATTTTCACTTGTTGGTTCGATCGCATCCCAAACTCCATTCACGCCCATGAAAACCCGCATCTTCAATGCCCACGACGAGTAGTTATCCTTCATAAGCAAAGGATAATGGATGGTCATCGACCCATCCTTCATCGAGAACTTCGATGTCGCCGTGTCAGACATTGATGATGATGTAGAAGACATTTCTTTTTGGCTGAGGAATTTAGGTGTGGCTCTGATACCAAATGAAAGAGATATAACAATCAAAATGAGATGAGGAGGATGGGTAAAGGTTTTTCTCGGATGATTTCATTATCAAAATAGGCTATATTTATAGCCGAAACCTAATTACAAAGTGTCTCTTCATATCCCCCACTAATAGGTAACCTCCACATGTTATAAAGGCTAATTACAAAGTGTCTCTTCATATCCCCCATTAATCCCACTAATAGGTAACCTCCACATGTTGTAAAGGCACCTATTGGTATTCCTAAATAATAAGTAACCTCCTAATTAATTAACAAGATTAATTCCAACATGATTGCTTATCCATGATTCATTCAATTTTATATTTATCTTTTTTTATATAAACCATAAGAACAATAAGCAAAAGGCAAGCCAAGTGTTTTTTTTGGGGAAATAATATGACATGGATGGATATAATGATACAACATCCTTAAACCTTGTGTTAATGTAGGCATCTAAGTATGTCTATCTATTGATTTGTGGACATTACGCCGAGCCTTCGGGTATTTGTGTATAACCGCGAACTGGGTTGACTTGGGTTTGACATTGCGTAGGAGAATCTCTCTTTCTTTTTGCCTTTCTAGCCCGTCCTGCACGCTGGCAAAGGGACATTCAGGGCAGACCTAAATGATGTGTAACTGTGGGAAGATGCAACACTCAAATTTCACAAAATTTTAATACCGAATGGGTATATTAACATGTTTACATTATATTATACTTGATCATACAATTTATTTTCTTTCAATTAGCAACATATTAACATGTTTACGTTACAAACTATACTCACAGGAACCCGTGCAATCCCACAGCCTCTTCCATCACTACTACACAAGAGACCATTAACAACACTTAAGTAAGGTCTTTAACAGTACTTCTGCATGCTGTCTACCTCGCCGCTGCTAAAGGGGAGCTGGTTTTAATAGCGCTTTACTGTCAAAGGTCCCAATAGACAGCGCTTATTTAGTGTCACGCCCCGCTTCCCAAAAATATGGAGGCGAAGCGTGTGAAGGTCCGCTCAGACGTGAAGCTGCAAGCTGCAAGTCCGATAAGCGTCAATCAACTTTAAAACTGCAGGTCCTTGCAACGCGAACGAAACAAAGATAATAATAATAACTTGAGACAAAAGAGATATCTCGGAATATCCATAAAATAAGTTTCAACATCACAGAAAAAGCCACCAGGCTGAAAAGAAAAAGAGTCTAAAGGCCCAAACATGACCAACAAAAGTACAGCGTACAAAACCAAGGTGCCACGCACCGACAACTAACAACAAAACCTAAAGCAAGGAAAGCTCAGCTAGGTCACCAAGAAAGGTCACCGGTGTCCACAAAACTCCTCCTGGGCAGACATGGACTCAGGCTCAGCGTCAGCAAAACACCACATACTCAGCAACGGTCTCTGGCTCAGGGTCTAACATGTGACACCCAAAAGAGCAAGGGGCACATGTCAGCAAGTCTACAAGAGACTTGTGCAAGGAAACTGAAAGTAAAGCAAGACAACCTAGCAGCTCTAAAAGTATGCAATGACATGGCAGTTATAGTATGAGTGCAGCAGGTAAGGAAAACAACAAGTAAACTAGCATGGCATGGCAAGTGTGGCAAGACTATTAACATTTACAAGGATTTCTCTAGTCACGTTTTCATGTCATGTGCAGAGTTTACGCCTTACAGCTGAAATGGCTTTCTTTCACACTGAGTGGCCGCTTAACTCCGCCCCAAACCCAGAGTTTACGCCTTACAGCTGCAGTTGCTGATCAGGCAGACTCCCAGCTGATTGGCCGCTTAACTCTTACCCCTCCCACGTGTATCTAGCCAGGGCCTTACCCCCGAACGGTAATGCTCGCTTCTGGATCACGAGCCAGGAAGTGTTTTTCATGATGGCATAGGGGTGCACCTAGCCAGGACAAGCAAGTACAAGTATGTAGCGTGTGCTACGAATGCAACATTCAATGCATGGATGTCATGACATGGCAAGTAGTAAAGCGTACAGGTAAGGAAAGTAAACATGAAAGTTTAGTATGCATGATCAACAAGTTAAAGGGTTGGATCTAGCTTCGTTGTCAAGCTAGATCAATTAAGGTGACGGATCTAGTTTTGTTGTCAAACTAGATCAAATAGGCGTCTAGCCAGCTATCATTTCACTGACTAGTCTCTTTTACGCTAAAAGCAAGGAAGTGGCCTAAAAACATGGCCCTACACAAGAGTTGGCAAGTTTCACTTGCCTGCAAGTACAACGTCTGAGCACACCGTCCAACGAGTCCAAAATCACAATTATCCTACGTGCACAAGTCCACCGGCCTAAAGTCCATATTATTAATCTTGATTAGTGAATTTAAAACATTTAAAACATTTTAAAAACATCAATTTTAGTCTTGATTACCAGGCAATGGGTTTGGGGGTCCTAGGGGTGCAAAGCGTTACCTCAACACGACGCGAAAGCTACACTGGCGTCGGGTAGCGACGCCAGGGGTTGGAATAAGAGAACGCGCTCCAAGTCCTGATTCCAATATAGATTCCTCGCTGGAAAGTTCAGAGCATCAACCGGAGAAACGATTCCAGATTCCAAAGCTAGCACGTGCGACGACGGGCTACGACGTGTCGCAACGTCGTACGCGGCAAATCGTCGAAGAGTAAGCACCTAGGTGGGGCCCACACTAGTCCTAGGGACCTATGGGAGACCCACAATACCTCTGGAGAACTTGGGGGGCCCACGGTGGCAAGCAGTGCGACGGGTGCGGGGTTGCGACGAGTGGCTCTCGGTCGGACACTAGCCTGACCGAGAGATTGGCTCGGTCAGACACAGCGCACGGCGCTGTGCAGCTCTTGGAGTCGGTCGCCGTGGTCGGGCTCTCGGTCGGTGCGGGGCAGGCCATCGGTCAGACACGGGGGAAAGCGGGGCCGGGCGCTGCAGCGGTGCGCTGCAACGTTGCAACCGTTGCAACGTTGCGGGGAGCGGCGATAGCGGGTGGGCGCCTCGGTCAGACATGGTGCGGAGCGGGATCGTTGAGCGGAGCTTGGTGCGGTGCGGTGCGGGGCTTGCAGCGGGGAAATCTCTCGGTCTGACCGAGAGATTCTCTCGGTCGGAGCGGGAGAACGGAGCGGCGGCAGCAGCGGGGTGCGGACGGAGCTTGGTGCGGGCTCGGGCGTCGGTCAGGATGGGGAAAATGGGGTGTTTGGCTCGGTCGGTGCAGGGTTGTTCGTCACAACGTTGCGACGATTCGTCGCAACGTCAAATTTGGTTTTTGGGAGCGGCTAGGGTTATTTTCTTGCAAAAATAGGTCTTCCTAGAGATTGTTTATATAGTGTAGAGGGGTTGACTAGGTCTAGGGCTAATCCTAATGGGATTAGGAGTTTAAAATAATTTAAAATTCAAATCCACTCTTCCTAATCACATAGGGATTGGGTGCGGCCAAGATAGGGGCTGAGATTTGGCTCAAAAATTATTTAAAACGTTTGAAACTCAAATAAATTTTATTTGGCCGAAATTAATATAAAAATTAATTATTAAAATTATTATAAACCTTGTTAAAAATATAAAAGTGGTCAAATAAACTCCAAAAATTATAAAATAAATATCGAGGTGATCGTGCCGACGAAAGTGAGCTAACTAAGAAGACGGATCTCAATTTCGACGTCGGACGACGAAACTAAAAATAGAAACGTCTCCCGTCAAAAGTGAAAATCGCAACGTCTCATCGAATAAGATTAAATTGTGGGAAAACGACTCGAGAAACGTCGTTCCAAAATAGTGCCACTATTTAATACTCTCAGAGACGTTCACAACGGCATATCGCAACAAATTGTTCACAAACAAACAAAGTCTAAAGTAAACACGTGCACGGTCAAAAGCACGTGCACGAACAACGTACAACGAAAAGTGGTCGTTACATCCTCCCCACCTTAGAATAAAGTCCGTCCTCGGACTTTCTAATATAGCTAGTCGCTCTAGTAACTACCCCAATCAAGTCATTATAATTCAAACCAGGTATAGTCATTACAAGTGCTTATATATGCACTAGGTAGTCAAACATTATCACTACCAACACGTATATATATACATTCACGTACGTCATATACTTATACCTATTATAGTCAGTCAATTTCATACATGTATTTCAATCATATATATAAGCATACATCCCTTATATAACTACTACTTACCTAAACACAAAACAATATTTCAGATACTCATATTAGGATAGCTCATCCTTAGCAAATACAATCATTGCTCTACATATAGGTAGCTACCTATGCACAAACAACATGGGTATACTACCCTCTAATACTTCCTAGTATACATCCAACACCTCAACTCATGTAGTCACACCATACCATAATTAAATCCAGTTTCACTGTACCTAATATATATATTCACCACCACTATAGTTTCACAACATATAGTCATTCAAATGCATGCAAATAGTTCACCATATATTCACATCACATACGGTCCTATAACTGTATTTACGACACGCCACATATACCATAGTCACCAATAACTATAACTAAGCACATACTTACCCGTGCATGGTGCACACCCATACACGCTAACATTTCATTTACATACACCAATCATACCATCATATATCCAGTACATCTACGCACCTAGTTTAGCTAGCACACATACGTTCATACAGGCAAGTCCTTAGTAAATAGCTATACCTCAAGACCAACACCTATAACTATAAACTGGTATAGCGACCCACAATCATGTGCATAACCCAACCAGGCACAAACACTCCTATCATTATACATACATCAAACCTGGCTATATTCATACTACAACACACATAGCAATATACTTAGAGTATACCCACTCAGGCTTGAGTGAGACTCAATACACATATCAGAATATTCTATATACGTATCACGACATTTATACCTTTACCAGTACCACTCCAATATTTATATATGTCTACCAATACAACCATATACATACCATAAGTCAATCACGCTTAACATTAGTCAGGTAATACTCACATAGTTCAATCACTCTATATACCATAATAATAGTAATACAGACATCAGCACACGTATACTTATAATACACTTCCTAATACGTGCATACACATTCATCGTATAGTCACGCACATGTAACATATTTATATTCACACCATAGCCTACTATCTATAATTAGTATATTAACACATCTATACATACATAATTAAGATGTGCAATAGTCGTGTATACCTCACGGTATACACGCATACAACATCCCGTAAAAGCAAGCAGTACCAATCAAAATTATAACCATATTACCATGTGTATATCACTTATATACTCATGCAACGAAACATAACTACTTACGTCCAAGCACAATACATATCTACATACGAGCACATACTCACACGTACTAATATATGGGTCATATAATAGGCCTGCTTACTTAACTATACGTACACCTATTATTATCACACCTAACATACACATAGCTTTACCAATCATTTTATTTCAACCATTACAAGTATCTCTAACTACATACACTCCATTAGATATTCCAACACTAACTCTTATATACACAGGCATCCCTAGTATGGTATAGCTAACCACTCACAAATCTATAAATTCTAACACACAAACAACTTCATAATATTACGAATAACTCCGAGTATATATATATCACACCATAGGCAAGCATCAATATACTATGGGGGTATACTCATTCAAGCCCACGTACACAACTTAGGTACGTGCACTACGACACATCACAAGGCCCAAGGGCCTACTGACAATTTAGAGTTGTCACAGACATCGACGGGCACTAAAGTCTAAGCAATAGAGGGAGGTCGAGGTCGAAAGCGTGACGAGGGAATGATCGATAAGCACGAGTTCAGATAGGATGAATACGAGGAGACGGCTTGGTTAGCTGAAACATTGACTCAATGGTGATGTTTAGGTTGAGGGAAAGGGAGATGTAGTGATACTTATATAGGATTGAGAAATGAAGTAACATAAGCTAAAACACGCGAAATTGAAAACTGTTGTACTTCAAAAGTTGGAATCCTTGCATGTATAAAATTTTTGGAGATCGATAAAACGAGTTGTTCAAAATAAGTTTGAGTCGGATATACATGATAAGAGAAAATGGTTTATTGGTTTATATAAAATCATTGTAAAAGGAAGTAAAATCATTTACACGAATATTAAGGACGAGGTTTTAGAAATCTTATACGTCAATAATTTAATATAATGTTGTCAAAAGTTTTGAAAGTCAAAGAATGAAATCAAGTAACGGAAGAATGTAAACTCATGTTGAATGCTTTCAAAACTTTTAGGCTATGGAAAATCAATATTGAAACTTCTTTTAGAGAAATCAGGATTTGTCAAAAATAAAACTGG
>CM061142.1:219979398-220005021 GCA_030789695.1 Scilla litardierei | reverse complement strand
TTTGTGGATCGTGTGACTTAGATCTATGACCTAACTTTGAGGCTATGCCTGCTGAAAGGTCTTAGATTGGGTGACACCTGAAACATACGAGGTAAGTAGACGGCTAAGATAGGATTCGGCTTTTCCGTTAAAGGGAAGTTAGTGTCACAGGCTCAGTACGGTCTTTGTGATAATCCTCGGCTGGGGTGCGTTGTAGGAAGTACAACGTGTATATAACAAAGACCACTGTATACTGACTGATGCTGGCTACTGGGGTTGATGGTTAACCATACCCCAGGCCGTGCAGCGACACAGTTATGACGAAGGGACTAAAACTGCGGTATTCATCGCTGACACAGTTAGAGTGATCACGACGACACTTTTGTCGATGGGTAAATCACGTAAGTATGATACTGAAACAGAGACAACACCTGCTGCTTGTGGTTACTGTCGTCTAGGGATTTCGAGTCCCAACCTGTAGTAGGGTCAGACTGTAGGGTCTCACACCGAGTAGTATTCACGTCTTAGTAATAGGAAGAACGATAAGAGGAATGCATTCGATGCAATGGAATAATTAAGCTCACAAATGGTTTGCGAGCATAAAGCTAAAGAGTTTAGCATTTGGGATTGAAGAGGACTTCCCGAGGAATCCACATGAAGAAACCGCTTTGGAATCGGAGCTCAAATGAGCCCAGAAACATGAAAGCAACATAAAGGAACCAGGGTCAGACCCACTTCGGAAAGGAGGCCACCCGCTAAGGCGGGCGGCCGCCCCCGCTTACGCAGCGGGGCTAGCCCGCTTGGCGGGCGGCGCGCCCATCCGGTCAACGGGCGCACCCGCTTCCGCAGCGGGGGCCAGCCCGCTTGGCGGGCTGGCGCGCCCACTCGGCCAGAGGGCGCCGGCCCGCTGAGTGGCCTGGGCGCCCGCTGTGGGCGGGGTAGGCGCGCCTGCTGCGGGCGCCCACCCGCAATCAGTGCGGGCGCGCCCGCAACTTAAGTGCTGTTTTTAGGGTTTTTTGAAACTCGTTTGTGACGGCTATGAGCTACGACTTTTGCCCAACTTCGGGCAATTGTTTGAAGGGTCAAACGAAGTCAGAATTCGTCGCCGTTTGTTCCTACGTGTTCACCATTTGAAGCTATTCGAAATGATAGCTTGTATCGTCTCTAAAGCTCAATAGTGAGGGAGAATTAATTGGTTGAAGTTAGGCCTTTAAGAAAGGCTTACTAACTTAATTAAATTACTCTTTGTTTATTTAGTCCCACATTGCTCGTGCGACGAGCAAGGGGTCTAGCTCCCTATATAAATAGGGGTGGACACCCAAGAGATAATTTGCACCAAGGCTCCGATTCGAGAAGCTCCTGATTTTTGAGCACGCTCGATCGACGACTTAATTCCACCGCTTTTCTTCCTATCATCCAATCGAGTCTTAGCAAGACGGCGATGAGGTTTGGATCGGATCCAGAAGTCTCTGACGTGGATCTTCCCAAGTGAAACTTTCTTCGGCAAGTGATCGGCTCGCTTCGGGTAGATCGGATCGAAGGCGCAAGGCGGCTCAGCTTTGAGGAGCGAAAGAAGGTGGTGCGGCACATCTTGCCTGCTCCAGGGCCAAGATTTTGGGTATGTCATTTAGTAGCTTTCTAGTGTGACTTTAATAATGTCGCAGTAGTATAGATCACTCTTGGGGTGGTCAGATCCACCCCAAGTCGGCATAGATCCTGGCTAGGTTCTGGCTCGCCTTAGGGCCTTAGCTAAAATGTTTAGCTATATGTTTTTCCGCTGCGATTTTTAATCCCTCTGTTGTCTGTCCGACTTAGGACGTGCACAGATCTGAGCCCTAAGGGTCCGCCAAAACCCTTCATGATTAGGATAGCACATTGAAACCAATAAATCCATATAGTTGATAAGGACTCTAATAAAAGTTATTAACCAATCCTAATAATTTCAAATTTTTGGATTCAACTAGTTGATAGGATCAATTAGTTTTAATGAAGCCAATTTTAGTTGATGGCACACATGAATGGTGAGTTTCCTTCAATGGACTATGATCCGGTCTAGTGTTTTTTGACTAGTGTTGTGGATCACCCTAGCTAGACTGGGGATAGTGATCCTGGCCTAGTCAAATCTCTGGCCGTGTTCCGCTGGACCGCAAGGATGCGAATCATGATTATATGACACAGTCAACTATATCTAGTCCAAGGTTCTAAAAACTCGCCACGGCGTAGCCATGGCGGCAATGCGTGACCCTCACGCCCCGTTTATGCCCATGTAGGCTGTTTGTGGCGGCACGCCGCCATGGCGTGTTGTGGCGTGCCAAAAAACACAAGGCATGCCACAAAAACGAAAAAAATAAAAACAATGAGTCACGAGTCCGCATTATTAGGGCTAAGAGAACCCGACCCTGCATAGTATGTTTGTTTACTTGCTTGGCTGAAATGTGTCCATATGTTGTATCAATATTATTCCTTTCATGTCTAATATTATTCCTTTCCTGGCTTTAGACAGCACTTGTGAACAAAGTTTATTCAAGATGTTGAACAAGGACATGCAAAAATCAATGTTCCTTCAAGTATCAACAAATTTCGTCCAGATCCAGTTATCCAAATAGCTTTAACAACTGTGTCAATCAATTGCTTTGATATTGATGACGTATTGAGGTCACATGCTTTTTAGTTATGTAAACAATTGCATTTTAGTAAAGTAACACTTTAGTTAATTGTAAATACACATCTCAATGTAGATGGAAGGCTATGGATTTGGTAGGATTCAGAAACTAATCCATCTAAGTGGAGCATAGTCTATTGTTTACCTCTAGATATATTATATACTTTATACACACATTTGCCGCCTTAAGCCACGCCTTGAAAAACGCTGTGACTCCGCCAAGGCTCCTAAGGCTTGAGGCTTAACCTCGTCGCCACACCATGCCTCATGCCATTTAGAACCTTGATCTAGTCTAATACGTTAAAAAATCTTCTTCAAGATTAATCGTAGCCCGCCTTATTTTTGGATTATGTGACAAAGACGACTGTCATGGTTGTTGAGTCTCCTCAAGCTATGCCATGGTCTCTTTTAGAAACCGACTCCATAATACATATGATGTAGTCTAGTTTTGACATAAACCGCCGCGTCGGGTCTCCTCGAGTGTCGGTGTAAGTTAAGTTTGGATATGAAAATAATGGTTCGACTAGACTAGTCATTATGGTTTGTTGAGTCTCCTCAAGATCACAAGTGACTAGGGGCAAAAACCTATATGGAGTCACATTTGATGTGATCGAGGAAGAGTTCATCTACCAATTACAGAGCCGATCAACTTGTTGAGTCTCCTCAAGGTTGTGAAGCTCAGGGTGGTTGGATCCCTCTCCCACAAATTTTAATTATAATAAATTGTTCATAATTATGGCTTAACTCTTCATTAAAATTGTGGGGAATATAGTTTAATAAAAACCTTTTAAACTATAAAAGAACGTATGCTAATTTAACTTCTATTGAAATGCAGTATGGAGTCGGGACTTAAGTTTATCATCGAAAAGAATGTGCTGAACGGGACGAATTACAAGGACTGGTTGAGGAACATTATGCTAGTTCTCTCGTTAGCTGGTATAGGTTATGTACTGACGGAAACTGCTCCGGAGAAACCCGACAACAAGCCCACTAATGAACAGAAGGAGTCGTACAAGCTGTGGCAAAGGGATGCAGAGAGGGCCACGTGCCTTACTCTGGCCTCAATAAACAATGATCTGTAGAAAAGCATGAACATATAGATGTTCAGAGCATGCTATTGAATGCAGAAGAATTGTATGGTAAACGTTCTAGAGCTGCCAGATTCGAGGCCACTTGCAACCTTTGGGAAACAAAGATGGCGACGGGCCTCGTCCAAGATCATGTGATTAAGATGATCGGGTTCCTAGAGGACGCAGCCCAGCTATGATTTGTCCTTGAAAATGAGATGAGCACGTGCATAATTCTAAAGTCTTTGACCACTGCCTTCAACCCGTTCATTACAAGCTTTATAATGAACAACACTGAGGTGGAACTTCCAAGTCTCCTCAACATGCTTCGGCAGTTTGAAGAGACAATCGAGAAGAACCCACCAGTGTTGGTTGTCGGCTCTGCTTCTTCTCACCACCTTAAGGGCAAAGGTAAGAAGAGGCAGATCCCTCAACCTACCAAAGGAAAGAATGGGAAGAAGAAGAAAGGGGCGTCGTCGGAGTCTGAATGTTTCCACCGGGACACTGGAAGAGGAACTGCAAGGCCTACCTTGAAGAGAAAAAGGGGCATGGAGATGCCTCAACCCCATGTATGAATTTTGTTAAAGAGTATATTTATTTCCATAAAGCTTAATACGTGGTATGGGATACCAGTATGATTACTAAAACATCTGTATATTGTCTACATGTGCTTGAAGCTATGGATGAGTGAAGTCCCTGGTGCAGTCGACAATCAAAGTAATCATTGCTGCTGGGGCCGTCAAGAGACTTCGGCGATATCAATGATGCAGTCGTATTTTTATTTTGAATAAATGAGACGATGCGAGTTTGAACAATGATTGAGTGAATGTCACTCGGAATGAAAATGTTGTGAACAATTTCACTTTAATTAAAGTCATTGTTTTTGATATCTTGATGAGTATGCTCTGGTGGCTTTCTGAGTTGATGCGATTGATTGGAGCAGTCAGTATTTTAACCTATCTATAGTAACGAGTAAATTCCAGGCGCATATAAATTAGATGTGATCTTGATTATGCGCACAATAAGAAAAGTTTTTGTTTGCCTGCATATATTGCTTCAAGTTAGAAGATTAATGCAGATAAAGGAAATAACAGTGTATGTAGTTATGATTGAGTAAGTTATCATCAAGACTCCTATAGACGGATTTTGATATAACCAAGGTTTGAGGTTTCGGCCGATACCCATGCGTATCGCCCGTATCGTATCGGGTTGGTGGGTAACGATACCGAAACTAGGGGTTAGTTTCGGTATCGGCCGATACTGAATGGTACCGTTCAGTTTCGGCCGATACCGGCCGATACTGACCGATACCGTTCAGTTTCGGCCGAAACAGACCGGTACCATTCAATATCGGACGAAGACGGAGGAAGAAAAATGTGTAATTAAATAAAAATTCTCAAAAAAACTCAAAAAATTTCGTGAATCAAGAGGATGCAAAGAAAGCTCGGTTAAAAGAGAGGAGAAAACCCTAGGGTTTCGACTTGAAAATAATGAAGAATTAGACGAAGAAGAGGCAAAACCAAGAACAAATTGCTGAAAAAAGAAGAAAAAGGAAAAAAGGAAGATGAAAAAAATGAACTCACCGCATCGTGTCGTCGCCTCGCCGAACCCGCCTCCTGCCTCGTCGAACACGCCTCTTGCCTCGTCGCCCCACCTCGACCATCTAGCGTGAGAGAGACAGAGAGCAAAGAGAGAGAGAGAAAGAGAGGGCCGAGTCGCCTTTCAGGAGAGGCTGCGTTTTTTAAAAGGCAAACTTGTAAATAAGTGGTATGTGCGTAGAGTAAAACAGTCGGTGCACATAACAAGCGGATTTTTTGTGGCAACCCTGTAAATAAGTGGTATGTGCGCAAAACAAAATGATGGGTGTGCAAAGCAATGCCTATCGATTTTTTGGCAAACTTGTAAATAAGTGGTTTGTGCGCAAGGTAAAATGATGCGCAAGGCAAGCTTTAGGATCTATTCATTTTTCTAATATTTAGTATTTAAGTACCAAACTTTAGGTATTTAGTATTTGATATGATTACGAACTCAAATTTAGTTTATCTATTTAGTATGTAGTATTTGATAGTATATGATTAATATTTTAGTTTGTTAAGTATTTAATAGTATTTGATAGGTTTATATTTAAGAATCCCCAAAACTATCACTATGTCTATATATTATATACATATTTAAAGTATCTCCGAAACCGAAACCGATACCCGAAACGAAATTGCCGAAACTGGCGATACGGACGAAACCGAAGCTTGCTTCCGAACCCGCCGAAACGGGCGATACCGATACCGAAACCTAAATTTTGGAAAGAACGATACCGAGACCGAGATCGAGACCTAAAACCTTGGATATAACTTATTCGTCAAAACAACCTAACACAAGTACATTCCATTTTAACTCATTCAGCACAAATGGGCTGGTTATACTTAATGATCAACATTCTAAATAAGATTTAGAAAGTCAAGTTGAAGTATTAAAACCAGTTAGTTTTCAAAGTCAGTGTGAGCTAGCATACCGCTTGGTTCAGTTTTGGGCTAAGTTCCAAGTTATAAAATCATCTATATGTGACAAACAATCAAAAGAGTTTTGCTTATGTCCGAGATATAAAGTATTTGATGTCATTAATGTGTTTGACATAAATGACACATGAATATTGTAATATACTATGATATGATATGAAATGATAAACCTTGAATTAAGTAGTATATGCTAATCGTGCGCTATACAGAAGAAGAAAAATCATTGGATGAGATCCAAAGATGGTTTCGTGAAATCACCCCTGTGTGATCAATAATGTATAGTAATAAGACTCTGTAATACTGCATAATAGATTCGTCTTAGCAGATCCATTTTAGGCTTTGACATATGAACGTCCGTAGTGACTGATATGTTATAGCGGTATGAGATACCGAGATAAATAACCTGAGTGCAAGTGGGAGATGTAGGAAGATATATGCACTCGAGGCAATTTATCCTAGAAAACATCTTGTTCAAATATAAATGGTAATAATTATCCTTGTATGATTAAATGTTTTTTAATACTTGGATAATTTACTTAGACTTAAAGTAA
Source organism: Scilla litardierei (assembly GCA_030789695.1). Classification (NCBI taxonomy): domain Eukaryota; kingdom Viridiplantae; phylum Streptophyta; class Magnoliopsida; order Asparagales; family Asparagaceae; genus Scilla; species Scilla litardierei. Next base: position 219,998,249 of record CM061142.1, on the reverse strand, counting down.
GGTCATACACGTATCTAGATGGAGATCTCGATTATGGGGAGTGACCGATAAAAACTTAAGTCTTAAAATGTTCATGGTCATAGATGTGTTGAGAAAAGGATATCGGCACATCGAACAAACCATTGTGTCGTCTTATCCTAAAGGTTAATGATGATCTCATGATCATTCGATCTGGCGAAGTCGGAGACAAGGCACAAGTGGTCATTGAAGAATTAGTCTACTGAACGACCCAATAAAGAGTTATCAATTGGTTAACCTTAACTCAACTGTCATTGATAACTCTCTAGTGATGATAGGCTAGTTGGTCCTTTAGACTTGAGGTCATTGTACAAACCTGTGCGTGAACGATGTTACTTAGATCTATGATCTAATCTCGAGTCTTCACTCGTTGAAAGGTCTTAGGTTGGGTGACACTTGAAGTGTACGGGGTAAGTAGTGACTAAGATATGATTCGTCTCTTCCGTTAAGGGAAGTTGGTGTCACAAGCTTAGTACGGTTTTTTGTGCAAAACCTCGACCGGGGTATGTTGTAGGAAGTACACCATGGACATACCAAAGACCGATGTATGCTGACCAGTGCTAGCTAGTAGGGTTGACGGTTTATCATACCCTATGCTATGCAGTGCCATAGTTATGACGAAGGGACTAAAACTGCGGTATTCATCACTGACACAGTCAAAGTGATCCCAACGACACTTTTGTCAATGGGTCAATCACGTAATTATGATGCCGAAACAGGGGCGACATCTGCTGCTCGTGGTTTATGTCGTCTAGGGGTTTCGAGCCCCAACCTATAGTAGGGTCAGGCTGTAGGTTCTCATACCGAGTGGGATTTGCGTCTTAGTAATAGGAAGAATTCAGGAGAAGTGCACTCGAGTGCACGAGAATAATTGAAGTCACAAAGAGTTTGCGACAATAAGTTTATATTAAATGGATTTAATAAAGTCGCAAAATGTTTGCGTTTTAGCATTAGTAGAATGCTATAAGGGATTATTGCATATGATGCAAAATGGTTGAAAATATATTGTAAAATGTTTACAAGAATATTTTACATAACAAAAGGCATAGAAATGGTAACATGGTTCCTTAAGATAGTCCCATTCGAAGCATACTTTTAAACGGATCTGAAATCGGCTCAATCGGAAGAGCTCAAGAAATAGCCCAAAAGGCCAGAACTGGGCTTTTGCCTAGTTCTGGCCCAGCCTGGCCGGGCGGGTCCATCCTGTCGGGCGGGTCGAGCCCGCCAGGCGGGCTAAACCCGCTCGCAAAGGGCTTAGCCCGCTGGCGGGTCAAGCCCGCCTGGCAGGTTCTGTCTCGAGCCCGCCCGCACAGCGGGCAGGTCAGACCCGCCTGCCCAGCACGGGCGGGCGCACCAGGCTAGAGGGTGCGCCTAGCTGGACGGTGGGCTCCACCGAGGGGCCCACACTTCAGAAACCCTAAGGGGTTTTGTGGCGGCTGCGATTTTTGTTGATTAATGACTTTTGCTCAACTTTGAGCATTTGTTTAAGTGGTCAAACGAAGTCGGAATCGATCGCCGTTTGTTTCTATGCGTTCGCCGTTAGTTTCTATGCGTTCACCGTTTATAGCTCATCGAATTGATAGGTTGTATCACTTCCGAAACTCAACAGTGAGGGAGAAAAAATTAGTTGAAGTTTACCCTTAGTGTAAGGCAAACTAACTTAATTTTCTCCCCTAATTTTAATTAATCCCACATTGCTTGTGAGACGAGCAAGGGGTCTGGCCTTCTATATAAATAGGAGCTGACACCCCTTGGAAAAAATGCACCAAGTCTCCGAATCGAGTAGCTCCAAAAAGTTTTGAGCACGCTCAATCCAAGGCAAAAATTATTCTCTCTCTCAATTCTTCCGTTCCTCTGTTCGCGTCTTAGTAAGACGACGAGGAGAATTGGATTTGATCCGAAGTCTTTGACGCGGATCACACTCACGTGAAACTTTCTTCGGAGAGTGATTGTCTCGGAGGCGTGGTGTCGATCACTTCGGGTGGACCAGTTTCAGAGGCGCGGAGGCGGCTAGCTTCGGGGAGCTAAAGTTGTTGAAAACGACGCTTTGTTTTCTGCAGAAGCAAAGTTCTGGGTATGTTTTTAAATGCTTTCATATTTATATTATTGTAGCAGTTTAGATCTATTTTGTGGCTGGTCAGACCCACCCCAACATAGTAGAGATCCTGGCTAGTGTCTTTGATATTCTTAGGGCATTTTATTAAATTGTTTAATAATTCTATTTTTTCGCTGCTGTTTATGTTTCTATCGTCCGTCCGACGTAGGCCATGTATAGAATTATGACCTAAGGGTCCCTCAAAACCCCAACAATAAATGTTGCAGTAAATAGAGTCATCTCGTAAAGATTTCTTCATGTACACCGTTTCTAGCTTCGTCCAAATATTCTTAGCCGTAGTTTCTTCGATCACCTCCCTTAAGACGATATCAACCAATGATAATTGAATGGCGCTAAATGCCTTCCTCTCCATCTCGGCCTTTAACGCTTCGGTAACTGCAGCATTAATCTTATCTTCCTCGAAGACAATCTGATAATTTTATGTCAGCCTTATGTAGTCCTTTATTCTCACTTGCCATAACTGAAAATCTGCCCCGTGAATCTCTATATATTGCGTCATGCCAAACTAAACATCTTCGCTACTCAAATCTTCCACAAGCAACTTAAATCTCTGATAGAACTTGTTACGAAAAGATCAAACCCAAACACAAGTAAACCCTACGACAAGCTAGAAAGTGGGGCTCACAAAAAATTGACTAAGCACAATAACCAAACAATTCACCCTACACGGATCTTGCTGGAGCAATATGAGCAAACGAAAAGCACAACCACTTAATAATTGCAGAAAGTAAAAGAGGCCAAGATGTTACCGAAGTTCAGTCAAAGACTTGACCTACTCCAGCATTCCGGGATGGTTCCACTATCTGATTAAGAACACAAGCTTACACCACTTGTTCTTCTCCCTCAAGTGAGTAATAATTTGGATAACACACCAAGCCCTCACTATCAACTCACACAAAGAGAAGTGAACGAGAATACAAAAGAAGACTTAAGAACCCAAGAAATCCCAAAAACCTAGCTTTCTCTTCTATGGTTCTCTCTTCTAATCCCTCTTCAAAGCTCTCTTGAATGCCCTCAACAACTCTCTTAATAAAGCCCCTAGACAACATCCCAAAGGCTACTCCTAAATAGCCCTAAGGGACACACTCATCATGACCATCAGATTGAGAAAAGAACTCAATCCGACCGCCAAGAGTCGTGCCCATAAATTGAGCACAGCCGACTGTCAGACGTTTGAAGGTTCAACCCCAGACATCTGGCCTCCATCATAAGTCTGGAGATTGAACTCCAGACGTGTCTAGCCACAGTTGCTCCATTTTGCTCCATTTTCCAAAGAGTTCAAAATAATTACGCCTTTTGCCATCAAATGCCTAGATTGAGGAGATTAGACGTTTTGTCACCTCCGCATTGAAGGCGACAGATACGCCAAACGTCTGGGTTTGATGCTCCAGAAGTCTAATCATGTTCTTCAAACGTCTGGAAAGAGAACTCTAGACAGCTGACGATGCTAATGTTGGATTTTTCAGTATAAAAACAGTATATATAAGCATTTCACGTATGAAACTAGAATAACCCCTACTTGATAATTTGCCTCACTACTCTATGGTCTTTTTGGAAGATCTTTATTTATCAAATATTTTCGAAAACCATAATCTTGTCAAGACAAGAATGGGCTAACTACTACTAGCTTCTCATGGAATATCTATTAATGCACTCCAACTTTCATAACTAGACAGACCATGGTGTTTTAGCTAGGTATGCCATATACCAGCTCTCTCACATACTTCCTATCCCAATACCATCTCCCATGTTCGATTGGATTGTCAAGATATGTTAAACTTCAACCTCGATGGCATTGTATCCTTAGACAAAATTAGTTTTGAATTTGTTGTTCAAAATTCATCTTTCTTTTCTTGCTGGCTTCAAATATCTCATTGCATTTGTTAACAATGTCGAATTTTATACTTTGCACTACACATCATTATCATGGAAAGCTAATCATCTGCAAATACTTACTCTGAACATCTGATCACTCCAATATGATTGCACATCTGAACTTGTAATTTCCACATTTGCTTATGTTAAGCTTATTCCCCATATGTTGAGAAAATTCAAAGAGTTTGGAGAAATGGAGTCAGATACCTCCAGCTTGAACCTGTTACCAGGTTGAAGGTTAATCCCCCTTGTCAGCAAGTTTAAATGCCCAGTCTTCCCTGGGATACATCAACAAATTATGTGCAAAATGGTGCACTATTTTCATTAGGGCCATATCTCCTAATCAAATACTGCTTAAAATGAGTAGGATGGAACCTTATATGTGTTTGAGACTGTTAATATAGTCAATCCACTTGCAACATAACTCCTTGCCTCCTCCTCAATAACAAAATATATTGTTGTTTATTGCGTCGTTACATAAATGGCTTATGTTACGATATGAGAGTATAATTAAAAAAAGTGCACATAAATATAGTCCTCTCACATGATTGTGATACGTTTCAGATCTGGATTTGAAGTAAAGATGTGCTTTTTGTGGGGTTTTGGGGTGGAAAAGAGGGATTTTTATTGAATGGAAACTATAAATACAAGATAACTAGCCTCGATTCGAGAAGAGGCATTTCTCCTAGCTTTTGATTCGAGATCAAAACCTAAGATCTCCAACTAGTTGTCCGTTGACAAATTATCTAGGGTTTTCTTCAACAATTTTCAGCATAACCCCTCTCCTAGCCGGCCCTAGCTATAAATAAGAGAAAATGACAGATTTGATCAATTTACGAAAAACACCCATAATTTATGAAATTACAAAAATGCCCCTAGTGGACCGAATCTATCATTACTCCGTCCCCGAAAACCACCTTGTCTCCTCGCCTCCTCCTGGATCAAAAGGCCACCCACGTGTTCCATCTTCCTTGAAACGTTGCTGCAAGAGTGGGGGCTTGTCCGTGGCTGAGTCTTCTACGCCTTGACTCTTTCCGTTCTGAATTTGGGCTCCAAACGGGCCTGAAATCGTCAAAATATGGAAGCAGCGCAAAAAAAAACAGCCAAAAATCGCACTGAAATCAAGAAAAATGGCGAAGCCGCACTGTTCATCGCCTTGAGCCGGCGGCTCGGCTAAGCCGGCTCCGGCCGTCGGCTTGGCTCAAGCTGCGGGCTACAGCTTGGGATCGACTGGATCAAGCCGATCTTGAGCCGATGTTGGCTCATCGGTGCCGACGTATTTTTCCAGTGAACTGCGCAACTTGGTCCGATGGGGTTGTCTTGCCGCGGTGAAGCTGATGCGAGTGGTCGCCATTCGAAAATTCACCGGCTCTGTCGTCGGCGACGCTCGAAAATCCTCGCCGCCGTTGTCCCTTGCGTTTTCCCACGGTGCCGACGTCCGATGGCCACGACGAAGGCTCCTTTGGGTTTGCCTGGCCACGGCGCAGCCATCGGCGGCGGCGGCGAGCCCTGACTTTGCCAGCGACGTCGCCGACGACGCTCAAAAGCCCACGCCGCAGCCCTCTCGTGCTTCGATCGTCCTACAGAAACCCCCTGGCGCTCGTCGGAGCTGCTGTGGCCCCAGGGGGCTCGTCGGTGCCGGTGAGGCCCTCTGGGGGCTCGTCGGAGTTGCTGCGACACCCGGGGAGACTGTCGCCATAGACGATGGGTTGTCGCGGCTCGCCAATGTCAGATCTGGCTCATCGGGCTTCAAATCTTTGCCGTATGACTTCGTCTTCTCCGGATCTGCGGCGTTCTTCTCATTCTTCTCCGGATCTGGTAGATCTACGCTTGAAACCTTCAAATCTGGCACTGGGTCACCTTGGGAATGGAACTTCTCGCCGAAAGATGTCGCCTTTTGCTCCGGATTTAGGGGTTTGGCCTGATTTGGATCCAACTTTTTGGAGATCGCATCAAGTTTCTGATTTGTTTGACCTATGACCTCCATGAGTTGCGAGAACTTCCGATCAAACTCGCTCTTCTGTTTCTCGGCGTTCTTCTTAATCAAGTCGCGGATCCCGCCTTCAATCTTCTCCATCTTTTCTTTCAATGCATCGATCCTATCCTGGGATCTCGTAGTCGGCATGGATCGACTGCTCCGATACCAATTGATCCATGGCGACTACGAGATTGATACCAATTGATATGTTTCAGATTTGGATTTGAAGTAAAAAAGGGATTTTGTGGGGTTTTGGGGTGGAAAAGAGGGATTTTTATTGAATGGAAACTGAAAATACAAGATAACTAGTCTCGATTCGAGAAGAGACATTTCTCTTAGCTTTCGATTCTAGATCAAAGCCTACGATCTCCAACTAGTTGTCAATGGACAAATTATCTAGGATTTTCTTCAACAATTTTCAGCATAAACCATCCCCTAGCCGGCCCTAGCTATAAATAAGAGAAAATTAAAGATGCGATCAATTTACGAAAAACCCCCCATTACAAAAATGCTCCTAGTGGGCTGAATCCATCAGATTGCTTTTCAACTTCCGTGCAAACAAGCCATTAATTGAATCCTTATTTCAGATTTTTCCCCATGACACAAAAGTTGGTGAAACTACCTGCGTATGTTCAAATACTTAATATTTTGTATTTAGGACTATTTTGTGTAGAATCAACATTTTTCAAAATTTTTTACCAACTGCGAATAGTAAATTTCCATGGCAAGCGAATTTTTCCTTCTTCCAATCAAATTTGATCATCTTCTAAACTTTTAGGCTATTATCTTAATGCAGGTGGCTGTACTGAGCCCGAATACGCCAGCTACGCATGAGCTCCACTTTACCGTGCCGATGGCCGGCGGTGTTATTTGCGCCTTAACGACTCACGATCATGCCGACCACATCACTGACTTGATCTAGCTGTGCAAGCCAAAGCTGCTCTTCGTCCACCAACAATTCGTTGATCTTGCCGAGAAAGCTCTTGCAATCATCAAGCAGCAATTTCCGTCATCCACCATTGATCCACTCAAGATCACGATCTGCGACCCCTTGTATCCATGCAAAACTACAACAATATCCACAATGAGTTGGAGTACGAGTCAGTGATTGGAAGCGCCAGCGAGGAATTCGACATCCGGTGTTCGCACGATGAGTTTAACATGCTGTCCATTAGTTACACCTCCGGCACAACCGGCTTCGCCCAAAAAGGAGTCATCTACAACCATCGAGGCGCGTATCTGAACACGCTCGCCACCATCCTACTGGAGATGGGATCTACACCTGTTTGTCTATGGACGATTCAAATGTACCACTGTAACGGATGAGGAAACATTGGGGGCGTCGCAGCTCAGGGCAGAGCCAACATTATCATCCATGCACAGTCCGCAGAGGGTATTTTCTCCGCGATTGTTGAGCATGGAGTCACGCATCTTGCAGGCACAACACCGGTCCTCATCATGCTTGCAAATGTCAGATGGTTCGGCTCGCCGGGCTTTGCCCCACCGCGTTGGCTTCATGATGGGTGGTTAATTGCCGCCCCCGGTAGTGTTGTCGAAGATGGAGGAGTTAGGGTTCGGAGTGACTCACTGCAGATGTCAGACCGAGACGTAGGGTTGTGTTGTGTATTGTGTGTGGCGACATGAGTGGGATAGGTTGCCGGCTGAGGAACGGGCAAGGCTCAGTTGTCGACAGGGCCTTCAAAATTTGGTGTTGGGCGAGGCCGACGTTAAAGACCCTGCGACGATGGAGAGCGTCTCGGCGGATGGTCGGCGAGAGGTCGGACGATCGGCGAGATTATGTATCGGGGTAACAACATCATGAGTGGGTATTTGGATCGTGGGATGACTGAAGAGGCGTTCAGAGGGGGATGGTTCCATTCTGGCGATGCTGCCGTCATGCACCCTGATGGGTACATTGAGATGAAGGATAGGCTGAAGGACATTGTCGTTTGTGGCGGGAAGAAGATCGGCACCATCGAGATCGAGGCGATCATTTTCAGTCATTCGGCGGTGCATGCGGCTGCGGTCGTGGGGAGGCCTGATTGGGAGCTCGGAGAGACCACCGTGTGCGCTTTCGTCGAGTTAAGCGATGGGTGCGAGGCAACAGAGGAGCGCATAATAGCGTTTTGTAAGGAGATGCTCGGAACCAAATCCTCAGCATCGTCGAGTTAAGCGATGGCTATTATGCCCTCCTCTGTTGCCTCGCACCCATCGCTTAACTCGACGAAAGTGCACACGGTGGTCTCTCCGAGCTCCCAATCAGGCCTCTCCACGACCGCAGCCGCATGCACCGCCGGATGACTGAAAATGATCGCCTCGATCTCGATGGTGCCGATCTTCTTCCCGCCACAAACGACAATGTTCTTCAGCCTATCCTTCATCTCAATGTACCTATCGGGGTGCATGACAGCAGCATCGCCAGAATGGAACCACCCCCCTCTGAACGCCTCTTCAGTCATCCCACGATCCAAGTACCCACTCATGATGTTGTTACCCCGATACATAATCTCGCCGATCGTCCGACCATCTGCCGGGACGCTCTCCATCGTCGCAGGGTCTTTAACGTCGGCCTAGCCCAACACCAAATTTTGAAGGCACTGTCGATGCTGAGGGAGAAAGCATGGGGCGTCTTGCCGCAGATGGAGTAAAGGTGAGACTACGATACATTTTTCAATTATATATGTGGGAGATAGAACAGAACTTACTAAATATCATTTAAAGAAATACCATTCAAATTACAACAACAGTGTGAAGCACTCCATTCCTCTTTTTTAAAAAACTAAGGATGAATTTGTTGATGCCTTTGCTTCTGAACTGTATCAATTTAGGTTCAGGATAGTATTGTATAGTATTAGGCTTTTCCTAGCACTGTTACTAATCGAATGTTATTTATGCAAAACATATTAACTGTTTGATTGTGGACATTGTGTCTTAATAGTACTTTTGTCACACACATTCTACTTGTTGTATTGTAGGATACTCCGGCTCAATCACACAAGCATGATGTTGTGTTAGGAAGATGCGGCGCAGGTCATCATCACGAAGCAGGCGGGGAGATACGAAGGAAAGAGCTGAAGATCTTTTTAAGAAAATGTGATGCGCGATGCAATGATCTGGACTGAGCTCGTATGGGGGAACATATAATGATGGCGATGATACAGGTGTGCGAGCTCACGAGGTTGGGCGGACTCTATGGATTTTATTAGCTGTTATTTTTTAAAAATCTTTTATGTATAAAATTATGTAACACCATAACTCAGGAGGAGTTGCAAGGAAGAGACAGGAATCACCTTTGTCTATATGGAGTCCAATACTACAGCAATTGATTCTTATTCTGGTTGATCTGACTCCATTTCTGCAAACTCTTTGAATTTTCTCAACATATGGGGAATAAGCTTAACATAAGCAAAGTTGATGCATGGATTCTTGCTGGGCCGGATCGGGCCGCAGGTAGAGCAATCTTGCAACGGGTTGGGTTCGGATATGTCGGTTTCGCCGGGCCATCTTCCTTCTCATGTGCCTAAAATGGTAAAAACAAAGGCGTTAGAGGTCCCACGGGGGCCAACCTTCGGGTTGGGTTGGCAGGCTCCCCGTCTTCCATCCTATGCCAAAGTCGGGCGAAATTATAGAAGGAAAGGAGGTGATATGCGTAAGATAGTCCGTGTGTGGTGGCACATAGGTTAATCGTGGTTGTGCCCATGGCTGTTGGAGGTTATTTATCCCAAAAGAGTGTACCTTTGGAAGGGGGGTTAATGCTGGGAATTGTAAGGATCGCCTTACTCTTGCAATACTAACAACACACTGAGTGGGAGTGAATAGTGTAATGGCACAAATTGCATATTTAAATATTTCAGACCTTGTGAACATTTCTGAAATGCTTTCTCTGTCCTGCATCTTAAACATTTCATATGTAGATCTAAACACAGTTTGTTTAGATTTCTTTACCTTTGAAGTCCCTTCATGACATATCTCCAAAGTATGCCAAATGTCGTTGGCCGTTTTGCACATGGAGATGTGGTTGAAATCATTTGCAGTGAGGGCGCAGTGGAATGCATTCATAGCCCTCGCATTGAATTTGATCGAGTCCTTCTTCGCCTTTGTCCTTAAAGCCGCGGGTGAAGTAGGCTTCTCAAATGGCAAATCCGTGATGTCCCATAGGTCTTGACCATCCATGTAGATCATCATACTGATCTTCCAACTAGGGTAGTTGGTTCCGTTGAAGAGCCGGGGTTGAACAGTAGAGTGACCTTCTTCATGAGACGCAGATGTAGCGTTGAATGCCATCGTTGCAGTAAACTATAATCTCGCTCCGATACCAATTGTAAGGATCGCCTTACCCTTGCAATACTAACACGCACTAGAAGGGGGGTGAATAGTGTAATGGCACAAATTGCGTATTTAAAAATTAAACTTGCAAATGCGGAATTATAAATGCAAGAGGAATTTAAACACCACAAGAATTCAAACGCAAACACAAGATGTTACACTGGTTCCCCAAACTTGGGTACGTCCAGCTACATCAATATAATTCTCACACAGAGAAGTGAATACAATCTCACACATAGATACTTCACACATAGGATTTTGGATCCACACACAGAGAGCTTGCTTTCACACATAAAGACTTATGCTCTCACACAGAGAGACTCAAACTCTCACACAGAAATCTAGGGTTTCAATGAAATAACAAAATAAAACAAATACTCTTACCTATGCCTTGAGATGAACTTACTCATTAATGAATGCAAGGCATGTAAGAGGATCTCCAAGTGATGAGATTAACTTGAAAGCACTTGGATGATTTCCCTTGAGCTTGACTTCAATGCATGAAGGAGAGAATGAGCTCTAAGAGGGAAATGAGAGAGTTTGAGAGTGGCTTAATCAATCTCTAATGATTTTCAATAGCATCAAGAAGTTCTAATAAACTCAGCCCTCTCATATTTATAGGAACCCTATATGAACTCTCAAAACCCAAGAAAGAAGACAAAAACACAAAGCTGTAACGGCTAGAATCGGGGCTGAAACATCAGCGACAGTCAACTGATGAACATCTGACAATCGACTGACCAACGGCTAAATAAATCCCAACTGCTATAATTTGAGCTAGGACAGTCGACTGTAGAAGACTACACAGGCGACTGTATATCCTTCATCAGGTGACTGCTGCCGGGGATGGAAATAAAACAGAGAGATGCAATTTACGTACAGTATGCATACATGCGACTGATGGCCAGAGTACATGTGACTGTAAAATCGACAGGCGACTGTAAACTCTGCAACAGTCTACTGACTTGCAAATTGGGATGAAGCCCAGAAAGTGCAAGTTGCGCACAGACGACTGTAGAACAATTCACAGGCGACTGTTGGAAGACATGCGACAGTAAATTGACATTCAGTCGACTGTTCCATAAGCTCAAGTACGAGTCAATAAACGGTTGACTTGAGCAGTACACTACAGTCGACTATAGAAGGCTCGACAGGCGCCTGAAATCACCCAGTCGACTGTAAAACCTTCATCAGGCGACTGTTGGAGAAACAGAGACTCCAAGTCTTTAGGCAAGACGAACCTATTGGGTTGGATTCTATGATAATACTAAGGCTCACTAAGATGGTTAAATGCATAGCATGAATGAGCAGACCATCTATCAAGGCATTACAATAAACCTAGAATCAAAAATAGAAAAGCAATAAATGAAATAAATACATGGATTACATTACTTCCCTTAGAGTCTAGGGCTTCAACCTTGATACTCTCCATCATCTCCAAGCTTTGGCACCCCTTGAGTCCAAGCTATGGCATTGCTCCTCTCGATGTCCATCCTTGCACCAAGTGGTTAGTCTCTGTTACGACCTAAAGATCATGGTAGTGTTGAGTATTGGTGTTTCATACCAATCTTATTTTGATGATGATCACAACATTATGTTGTTGCTAATGAATCTCATATTTTAGTCTCTCAGTTTATCTCAAGGATATCTTTATTGGAGACTAATCACTTGGTGTAAGGATGGACATCATGTGAAGAAGAGCCAAAGTTTGGACTCAAGGAGTGTCAAAACTTGGAGATGATGGAGAGCAACCAAGACATCAAGATTGAAGACTTAGACTCTTTTGAAAGCATTGTAATCCATGTAATTTACTTTATTTCTTTCTCTCTCTTTTGAGTCTAGGGTTGATGTAATGCCTTGCTAGATGGTTTACTCATTCATGCACATGCATTTAACCATCTTAGTGAACCTTAGGATTATCATAGAATCCAATTCAATAGGTTCACTCCTTCTGTCAGTCGCCTGTTGAGGGAAACACAGTCGACTGGGTGATTTCCAGTCGCCTGTAGATCCTTCTACAGTCGCCTGATATGCACTGCTCAAGTCAACATTTCTATTGACTCAAACTTAAGCTTTACGCACAGTCGTCTGTCAATCAGTTCCCAGCCGCCTGTTTATTTACAGTCGCCTGAGATTTTGTCAACAGTCACCTGTCTAGCGTAAGTGCATTCTCTGCATCTCTCTGTCTTCTCTCCATACTTTACAGTAGTCGACTGATGAAGAATATACAGTCGCCTGACTATTCGACAGTCGACTGTAGTATTAACATCAGTCGCCTGTGCGAAGAATTGGAGAAAGAGTGCAGCTCTCTGTTTCGATCCATCCCCTGCTGCAGCCGTCTGCTGAAGGAATTACAGGCGCCTGTCCTGTTTGTCAGTCGACTGTATTGTCTTCTTAAGTCGACTGTCCTGGCTCAAATTATAACCGTTGGATATTTTCTAGCCGTTGATCAGTCGACTGTCTTATGATCATCAGTCGACTGTTCCTGTCGTTTTCACCCAGTTTCTAGTCGTTGCTGATTTGATTTTCTGGCTGTTTCTTTGGGTTTCTGGGCTTGATATAGGTTTCCTATATATATGGGTGTGCTGCCTTTCTTGAGAACTCTTGACAACATTTGATAAACTCTTGATTCTATAGAAAATCTCAAGAGATCAATAAGCCACTCTCAAGCTCCCTCATTTCCCTCTAATTGAGCATTCATCTTTCTTCAAGCATTGAAGTCCAACTCAAGGGAAATCTTCCAAGTGCTCTCAAGCATATTCCAACACTTGGAAATCCTCTTCCATGCCTTGCATTCATTCATGAGTAAGCATCTCAAGGCATAGGTAAGAGTATTTACTTTACAAGGTGTAAACTGTTTTCCTATTTCTCTTTGTGGGATTAGGATTTTCTCCTTGTGGGAGATTGTCTCTTTGTGGGACTAGAGTGTCTCTTTGTGGGACTAGGAACTCTCTCTGTGGGAGTAACTCTCTTTGTGGGAGTTTGAGTGTCCTAGTGTAGGGCTAACCCTAATTCTCTGAGTGGGAGTTAGTGATTCTCTTTGTGGGAGTCGTGATCCTCGTGTAGGATTGGTTGGGTCCTTGTGTAGGGCATAAATCCTCTTTGTGGGGTATCTCCTTGTGAGATTTGTATTCACTTCTCTTTGTGGGAATATAGTGGATATTGGTGTGGCTGGACGTACCCAAATTTGGGGAACCAGTGTATATCTTTGTGTTTGCGTTTGGTTTGATTGTGCCTTTTAATTCCTCTTGCATTTATAATTCCGCATCTGCAAGTTAAATTTTATTTGGACAATTTTATTGCCATTACACTATTCACCCCCCCTCTAGTGTGTGTTGTTAGTATTGCAAGGGTTAGACGATCCCTACAATTGGTATCAGAGCGAGGTTAAAGCATACTGCAACAATGTCATTCAACCCTACTTCCGCGCCTCATGAAGAAGGTCACTCAACTGTTCGACCCCCGCTCTTCAACGGAACCAACTATCCTAGTTGGAAGATCAGAATGATGATCTATATGGAGGGTCAAGACCTATGGGACATCACGGAGGTGCCATTTGAGAAGCCCACTACTCCTGCGGCTTCAAGGACAAAGGCGGAGAAGGACTCAATCAAGTTCAATGCAAGAGCCATGAACGCATTATATTGCGCTCTCTCTGCTAGTGAGTTCAACCGCATCTCCATGTGCAAAACGGCCAACGACATTTGGCACACCTTGGAGATTTGTCATGAAGGGACAACGAAGGTAAAGAAATCTAAACAAACTGTGTTTAGATCTAAATATGAAATGTTTAAGATGCAGGAAGGCGAAAGCATTTCAGAGATGTTTACAAGGTTCACCGATATCGTGAACGCTTTGGAGGGTCTCGGGAAGACGATTTCCCAAGAGGATCGTGTAGAGAAGATCCTAGACTCTCTCACACCTCGTTGGGAGTCAAAGGCCAACGGAATTTTGGAGTCTTATGATACGTCCAAATATACCGTTGAGGAATGTATTGAAAATCTCATGGCGTATGAAGTGAAGCTTCAACACAAGAAGGAGATTCATCCGACGAAGCCCGAGAAGCTAGAGAAGCAAAAAGTGGTTGCATTCCATGCCAGGGAGGAGCCAATCAAGTGGAGGAGGAAATTCCATCGAGAAGCCCCTAGCGAAGAAGATGAGCAAGAAGATGCAAGTGGAGAAGAAATTGAGGATCTTACCGAGCAATTCAAAGCTTTCCTCAAATGCAAGCAAGGTAAGTCTTTGTCAAAGTTTGTTTCCAATTCTAACAAAGTTCCTACTTGTTACACTTGCAGTGGAAAAGGTCACTTGTCCACCGAATGCCCTTCCAAACCCATTAAAGAAACGTACAAGGGTAAAGGGAAGAAGCATTGGAAAGGAAGGTCCTAGTCCAAAAATCGCAAAAAGGGACTTGTTGGGACCTTTGATGATTCGAGTGAGGACACTTCTAGTAACGAAGAAGAGGATACAAAGGAGGATGCTCATGCATGCTTTGTAGCCATGGATGTTCCTACTCCAATTCCCTCCGGATTAAACGAAGAAGAGTTGGATGCTTGGCTTGACGCATACAACTCCTATGAGGATTCATGCCTCACGGCTAAGGAGGAGAAGTCGTCATCAAGTTCTTGCAAGGATGATGATGATGGTGTTGTTGAGATCGAGGAAGGAAAGATCTCATATGAGGAGCTCAAGTTCAAATTTGACTTGGCCTCCGAAAAGGCTAGTAAGTGCATCAACTCTTACAATATGTTAAAAGCAAAATATAAGAGTGCTAAGAGTAGAATGCATAAACTAGTTATTGCAAGTGTAGTTCATGATGAAAGGCATGTTTATGACACTTGTGAGAAAGACACACTTCTTTCTCAAGTTAAGGAATTGAGCACTTCTAATGAAAATCTCATTGCTCAAAACCTTAGCTTAGATGCTCACATTCAACAACTTACGTTGAAATGTGAAGAGGAATCCCGGAAGCTCATAAGCTTTGTGTATTCTAGGGATTCACTCCACGATTTGTTGGAAAAACAACATCCGGCAAATCATAGAGGAGGTTTGGGTTATGTTCAAAATGTGGTTCCCAAACACACCTCTAATTCTTCCTTTGGTGCAAATTCAAGAAATATTGCTAAAGCACCTAAGAAGAATCACCATGCTTTCTTGTACAACAAAAACACTCACAAGAAGCATGTAGATCACAAGGTGATGAGGAAAAATGAAGAATCTTCATTTTTTGATAAGAAGCAAAATCCTCATTCATTGCATGCTAAGAAACTTGTTTTTACACCTAAGCATGCCACATCCTTCCCTCTTGCTAAGGCAAAACCTTTGCCTAGGAAATCTTTGAGATTATGGATTCCCACTAAGGCTAGTGAGCAAGAGAGAGATAGTTACATCAACTCTCTAGTTAGGGATGTGATCACCTCGTGTGACTATGTTAGGAAATCAAACTCCTCTTGGGTTTGGTTACCTAATGTTTAGGTTCCTCACACATTTGCATATTGCATGGGTATTGTGCTTCCTTGATTATTTTAAGCATACACATTGATTGTGTGTGTTTCATGTTGGTTTTGAAAATATTCTTCAAATTTATTTCTTTTCATGAAAATTGGGACCTTGGGGTTATTGACATACATGCATGATCCATGTGTATGTCAATGGGGGAGTTAATATAATATATGTTTAAATTATTTTAAGATATATTTTAACTCTCATTTCGGATGTTTTTGTTTTGAGATCATTATTTATATTTGGTTATTTTGGGTCTCAAACCAAACCTCTTATTTATTGCCAACTTGTTTCATATCTCTTTTGTTTTGGCAATATCCTTGTGTATCTTTGAAGCTTGATTTTTCCATATCTATTGCTTTGATACACTTATGGCCCATGGCTCCTATAATTAATTGGTATTAGATCCTAGAAGTCAAAAGTTGACCATTTCTATGATCTAGGGGGAGCATGGGATAGTGAATTGATACCCACTAAATCTTATATTTGGTATCATACATATCTTTCTTTTCTTGCATATTGTCACATCTTAGTTAAGAAAAAAAAGGGGGATGTTTTTGATGTCCACCTTTTTGACGATGTCAAGGGGGAGAGATATATGCATTATGTGATCATGTCTATAGGGGGAGAGATATTTTCATATGCATATGGGGGAGAGATATCTCTATGGGGAAGAGATATATGGGGTTTGATAAACCTTTCTTGTTTGCATTTTCTTTACTTTGCAATTGGTTTATGTTATCCATGCCTATTATATGTCACCATGTTGTTATTGGTTTATGAGTATTTACCTTTGTGTAGCTCATTACTTTATTGGTGCATATAAGTAGGGGGAGATCATTAGCTTTGTGCTTTAATTCTTTATGAGTAACATAATGTGTGTCATCATCAAAAAGGGGGAGATTGTTGAGTATTGGTGTTTCATACCAATCTTATTTGATGATGATCACAACATTATGTTGTTGCTAATGAATCTTATATTTTAGTCTGTCAGTTTATCTCAAGGATATCTTTATTGGAGACTAATCACTTGGTGTAAGGATGGACATCATGTGAAGAAGAGCCAAAGTTTGGACTCAAGGAGTGTCAAAGCTTGGAGTTGATGGAGAGCAATCAAGGCATCAAGATTGAAGACTTAGACTCTTTTGAAAGCATTTTAATCCATGTAATTTACTTTATTACTTTCTCTCTCTTTTGAGTCTAGGGTTGATGTAATGCCTTGCTAGATGGTTTACTCATTCATGCACATGCATTTAACCATCTTAGTGAACCTTATGATTATCATAGAATCCAACCCAATAGGTTCACTCCTTCTGTCAGTCGCCTGTTGAGGGAAACACAGTCGACTGGGTGATTTCCAGTCGCCTGTAGATCCTTCTACAGTCGCCTGATATGCACTGCTCAAGTCAACATTTCTATTGACTCAAACTTGAGCTTTACGCACAGTCGTCTGTCAATCAGTTCCTAGTCGCCTGTTTATTTACAGTCGCCTGAGATTTGGTCAACAGTCACCTGTCTAGCGTAAGTGCATTCTCTGCATCTCTCTCTCTTCTCTCCATACTTTACAGTAGTCGACTGATGAAGAATATACAGTCGCCTGACTATTCGACAGTCGACTATAGTATTAACATCAGTCGCCTGTGCGAAGAATTGGAGAAAGAGTGCAGCTCTCTATTTCGATCCATCCCCTGCTGCAGCCGTCTGCTGAAGGAATTACAGGCGCCTGTCCTGTTTGTCAGTCGACTGTATTGTCTTCTTAAGTCGACTGTCCTGGCTCAGATTATAACCGTTGGATATTTTCTAGCCGTTGATCAGTCAACTGTCTTATGATCATCAGTCGACTGTTCCTGTCGTTTTCACCCAGTTTCTAGCCGTTGCTGATTTGATTTTCTGGCTGTTTCTTTGGGTTTCTGGGCTTGATATAGGTTTCCTATATATATGGGTGTGCTGCCTTTCTTGAGAACTCTTGACAACATTTGATAAACTCTTGATTCTATAGAAAATCTCAAGAGATCAATAAGCCACTCTCAAGCTCCCTCATTTCCCTCTAATTGAGCATTCATCTTTCTTCATGCATTGAAGTCCAGCTCAAGGGAAATCTTCCAAGTGCTCTCAAGCATATTCCAACACTTGGAAATCCTCTTCCATGCCTTGCATTCATTCATGAGTAAGCATCTCAAGGCATAGGTAAGAGTATTTACTTTACAAGGTGTAAACTGTTTTCCTATTTCTCTTTGTGGGATTAGGATTTTCTCCTTGTGGGAGATTGTCTCTTTGTGGGACTAGAGTGTCTCTTTGTGGGACTAGGAACTCTCTCTGTGGGAGTAACTCTCTTTGTGGGAGTTTGAGTGTCCTAGTGTAGGGCTAACCCTAATTCTCTGAATGGGAGTTAGTGATTCTCTTTGTGGGAGTCGTGATCCTCGTGTAGGATTGGTTGGGTCCTTGTGTAGGGCATAAATCCTTTTTGTGGGGTATCTCCTTGTGAGATTTGTATTCAATTCTCTTTGTGGGAATATAGTGGATATTGGTGTGGCTGGACATACCCAAGTTTGGGGAACCAGGGTATATCTTTGTGTTTGCATTTGGTTTGATTGTGCCTTTTAATTCCTCTTGCATTTATAATTCCGCATCTGCAAGTTAAATTTTATTTGGACAATTTTATTGCCATTACACTATTCACCCCCCTCTAGTGTGTGTTGTTAGTATTGCAAGGGTTAGACGATCCCTACAGGTAGTCCGACCTTCCATCCCAGACCGTCGAAATACCCAGTCGGCTCGTCCCTCCCTCCGTAAGGACGGTCGACACAGCGACAGGGCGCTCCACGCCCGAATGTCAGAGGGCCGCAGGGCGCCTGTCGATCCTAGAGTCCGACGCGACTAGGGGAAGGGTGCACTCCGCCTCGGCTGCTGATAGACGACCTCTAGAGACGACCTCCAGTGACGACCTCCAGCCGGTGACGAGCTCTAGTGATGAGCTACGAGGGCCGACCTCCAGTCACGAGCTCCAGTGACCACCTCCGGTGAAGAGCTCTAGTG